>VDFB02330530.1:0-178299 GCA_007258455.2 Sequoia sempervirens | reverse complement strand
ATAGTCTTGGATTCTTGTGGCCCACTATTGATGATGAAGCTTCACTGTGGACATGGCTATTCTTTGTTCCTCTTATAGCCTATGGTGTGTGGCAAGTGTTGTATATTCTAATTGTCAATGTCTTACAATGCCATCCATTATTAAAGGATCCATAAATGATTATATCTTTCAAAGAAAGCTTCCAAAACTAATAATGTCTAGTGGCAAGCAAGTGGCTTGCTTGGTGATCAAAACCATGTTATCATGTATGTTATGTTCAAAGCTACATTTACTGCTGCTACCATAACACTTGTAAAATATGATGTTGGTGGGAATATATTAGGGTTAGATACTAAGTACAATTTGGATCCTTCAACATACTATTTATTATACAATATTGTGCACAAAGATATTAAAGAGAAGACAACCAAGGGTTCTTCTGTGATTGACATGGGCTATGGATTTCATGGTAGAATTGTTTTGCAACTTACTTGAGCATCTAGATTAGTCAAACGATTGGAGCATGTACAAATTCTTATAACAAAACATTGAAGAAATGGCGTAGATGGATAGCAAGCATTAATTTCACTGTGGCCATGTTCCTGTGAGAACAGTAATAATTATTTTGATACGAGGAAAAGGAATAAAGTGTGAATAGGATAGAATTGAGACTATGGAAAGAAGCTACACCCTGAACACAAAATGAGAAGGAAATTTTTATGATATTGTAGGAGGCATTCCCTGCTAATAATAGGTGATGAATTGGCGTCAAGAATTGAACGACATTGCAGCGAATAGAGAGTTGAAAAATAAAAGCCATGATCACATGAAGATAGCACGCTAGAGTATGAGGGAATAGCAAAACACATTGGTCGAGCAGAGGAATTAGCCTATAATGCGAATGAAGAAGATGAAATAGAGATACCGATCAACAATGAATATCAAATGCTAAGAGGCCAAAACCACGGTCCCGCTAGCAAACCTTAATGACTATGCGGTTGAGCGGTGAGTATTCACGCATTACCGCGAGGGGTATCAGATCTTTATGCAGGTATGCGGTAAAATAAATTGTTTACGGTGCAGCGAAAACTAAAATGATGGTGCGGGATAGTGGGAAGTGAAATAAAATAAAAAAATTTCATTAATTTTTGATAAAATAACATGTCGTGCAATAAAATAATGTAGAGGCGAGAAAATACAAAGGATAAAAAATATATATTTATAGTTGCACCACGGTGAATAAGAAAGTATTATTTTGGTGGAAATAAAATTTTGTGAAATACTTTTACTTGAGGATAAAGAAATGGGTAATTATTTTACCCAAGGAATGCTTTTAATTACAAAGTGAAATACTTTCACCAAGGGAGTTAAAAGTGGGTGATTATTTTAAAAGTGAAGTTTCCAGCAAAAGAAGATTAATACTAAATTAAACGGAGATTACAAAAATAAAAATTAAGGTTAAAATATTTAATTTACCAAAGGAAACTAATTAAATATTTTATTTTGCTGAGAATAATTAAACGAAGAGTTGCATCAGAAAGGAGAGTTTCACGAGACAGATGTTGTGAAGAGTTGTAACCCTAAAAGGTACAATTTATGTATATAAGATGAAATAAAATCATCAGAGAATCAAGAAGTTAGGTAGTTAGATAGGGTGAACAGTTTTCGAAACAGAATATCATGTTGTATATTGCAAAATATTTTAAAATTATATAATAAAGAAGAATACATAAATTTGGTGATCCAATTATGGTGTCAGTTGTTTGTTAAAATAATTGAAAATATTATCCAATTGTCTCCAAGGTTGACATTTCCTTATTTAAATTGATGTATCAAAAATATTTTTCAATTTATCAAAGCACATTTTCTGCTCTTGTGTGGTTCAATTAATTGGCTCCTTCAAGGAAGGATTAAATTCTTTTAATTAATCAAGTAATCTGGAAAAGGTCATTTGGATCGATAAGAAGAACTTGATAATTGCATCCTTGCACGTTTATGCCAGGCATAAACTCATAAAAGGGTCAATCAATTCGAATTGTAACCATTAATTAAGTCACATGTCATTTACCTCTTGACTCCATTAGCCCAACAAAAGTAGGCACTGGTCATACGAATTCCATTTTAGAATTTTATAAAATATTATTCAAACATTCACATCTCAAATTTTAGGAGTATTTATTAAGCTTTCATCTATCCCATTCTCAATTGCCATTGTGGATAGATTTCCCAAGTAGGAAACATATAGTTTAAGTCAGCCTCATTTGCATAGGTGCACCCACCTAGATCTGGCAGAGCGTGAAGAGAAGAAGGTTCAAATATACCATTTGGCCTTGTACGTTAGCCAAAAATGTATCAAGAGCTTGGAAACCTCTTGTGGTTTCAAACCAGCATTTTTGAGACCTAACACCTTAGTCGATAAGAAAATAGGACTCAACAGTACCACCACCTTCTTTGTAAACAAGCTCATTTAATTATGTCGGTATGTAATGATGGCGTTTAATTTTTCAACATCATGTTGCCACCTTAGCGAGCTCTGTTACACTTGCCATTTAAGAGGTCTAATTAATGCATCATTGGTTGGGAAGTAGGCCTTAAGATTGAGCTCGCATTTCATAACTCTCGAAAAGACAGCCACACAATATTCCATACAAGCAATTTAATGGGCTGGTAGCGTTTCAAAAACCAAGGAGATTGCTTGAAAATCATAGGTTCACAAAAAAATCTGAGCCGTAGAACTGCATGTTGTGGGTTCTAAGACTTTAATAACTTTTAATACACCAATCATTAGACAAGGGTGAGGAGAAAGAAGGATCGGGTTGTCGAGTTGTTATGTAATTTTTGAACCTCGCGACTTGGTTATGAAAACACAAGGTTGGGTAATGAAGGTTATGAAACTAGCAAGGACTGTGACTACGAATGAATTAAAGGCATGAAATGAAGGCCATTCTAATTTAGAGGAGGGAAATTGCATGTTTTAAAATTTAGAGGGTAACACGATCAAGGTGGATTCTCTTTGATAGATGGATGAAAAAGCATGATAGATGGATGGGGATGGTGCACTATCAATGATGGAGGATTATTTATTCTTAGGATGGAAAGAGATAAGGTACAATCCCTAATGTGCACACTATGAAGACCAACATGTTTCACATGCTAAGGAGTTTGGGAAACCTTTAGATTATATCACTTCAAGGGGTCACTGTCAAAATTCCATCAAAAGGCATATCCAAGGGGGATGGAAGGTAGATGTATGGATATGGGTGGATTAGGTAAAGTGTATGGATTGTGTGAAGATGATGAGGATGAATACTTAGAATCAACAAGGCCTTTTCTTGATAGTTTTCTTTGATAGATTCCCCAAATTATTTTGGATGAAGGGGCATGATAGGAGATCAACTTTGGATTTTTGTTGCTTTTATTTTTTTATTTTGATTGTTGCATTGTCCAATATATTTTGATTTGAATTTGAACTAAAGAAATTTTTTTTTATTTTCTTTCTTTTGATTTGGGATCTCCATTTGATAAAGTTTTTTTATTTTTGATTTTTGATTGACAACCTTGTTCATTTGGGATGACACTTTTCGATCCAAGTCTAGGAGATGGATGGATGTGGATGAGTTGGATGAGATGGTAAGGATATTTGATTCATGGAAGAGATTGGTGATGCCTTCAATTTTTTTTTTGTGACTATCCTTTTCAATATTGTTACTATCAAAGGAAGCTTGCACATCCTTATCAGGTTGGAAAGAAGGCTTAGTAGAGGTCGTAGCATTAAAGGATTAATGTAAGAGGACTCCTCTTGCTTCCAAAACATAGATTCACACAATAGGAAATTTTCTTCCCACAAAATCAAATATCAATAACAACGATTGCAATAAAATTACTTAATTATATTCAATTTCACTTCACAATCAAACTATACTTTACAATAAATTAATTACAATGTTTTTCCTCTCAATGGCCTCTAAAATTTTATAAACTTTGTTCTTTCCTCTTCCCTCTCACAAATCTCTTCAAGCCCCTCACACGGGCTAAGATCCCTCCTCAAACTCTGCCCAAGAAATCATTTTAAAATCGGCAATCACATGCTCTTTTAAACACTTTGCGGATCAGCTATGATTCACTTTCCATCTTCCCCAATATTTATTCACACCAAGACCAACCAAATAGAAGTGTTTTTTTTTTAAATGACGCTTCAAATTCCACCATAGAGAAGCTTCTAAAGAGGTGTTGAGGTTTCCCTTATGTTAATTTTTTAAATTATTCAAACTTCTTTTAAAAGTATTTTAAGGCACTTTTATACATGTTACCAAATTTTGCCTCGGGTTCAATTGGTGAAGCCACCTTGAATGTTATTCATCATAAAGTTGAATTGCGCTTAAGTTCAATGTTGTTTCGCATTATTATCTTCATTGAGTAACGGTTATGCATTTTAAAGAAAAAATGGAGTTTTCAGAATGCCATTCAGATGTTCCAGATTTAGTAGAAATACAGAATTGACTAAATAAGCAAATAGCATTTTAAATGCTTTATTCATGAAAAATCATCTTTTACAAGGCTTCACTTGATTTCACAATCGTATCGATATTTCACAACATTGTATTTAAGTTCCATTTTCCTTTCAATTGAAAGCATAATTGGAAACTCAAAGATCCACACAAGCCATGGGATATAATCGCTACAATACACGCTTAATAGCACATTGCACTACTGAAGATGCAAAAAGTAAAATATATAAGCGATGACATAATCATCATTGCCTGATTATCGACGTTTGATGCTGAATGGTGCACCTTGCCTTCTTGAGCTCCGTTGACCTGTAAGAGAAAGAAGGGGTGTTAGTGGCTCCAATTATGAAGTAACCTATATGAGGCACTCACAATTAGTACAGCTCTTACTATTAATCATGCATTGAAATAATCAATCAAGTGTTGTACTCTAAAAAAAGTGAACTCAAGGAGTAAAATAATGTAATATCATGATCATCATGTTCTCGCTTTTTATGCTATCATCGCTTTGTTTCCCTTGTGCGTATAGGTAAAATAACGGCTTCCTAACATTATTCAAAGATCAAACATGTGGAGGAAAACGGGCTCCCACAAGGGTAGAGCTCGGCATGCTTCCCTATTCACTAATGGGCTGATTTTAAAGATACATTATCATATTCATCAAATGGAATAAAGAACAACTGAAGGAGTAAAACAGAGTTATCCATCAAGCAACGAAACCAACTGTGCATTCATAATGATCAGAATTGCTTTCTGAAGGCTACAGGTGAACAGTGATTTTAGTTCACTTAAGGAATTTAACTGAGTACATTTACATCAAAAATTGTTGAATAAGTTCATTTTCTTTGTTGATCATAATCATATGTCATGTAAGTTTCAGTTCATCAATTCTTTCTCGGATAGTGAACAGGCATACATTATGCCTTAATGATTGATTTAATTTTCATCACGAAAGAGAACATATTTTGAAAGAATTTTATCAAGTGGAACATAAAAATGCATGAAGAGTACCATGTTACAGCTGAGTATGAACACAGATAGCGTATTCAAGAGCTAAATGAATCAATAGTTCTGGTTGATTGGTAAAGATAAATACAGCATTATGAGTGTAATGCCAAAGTGATCATTCCAGAATAATGAGGAAAGAGCAAGCATAGCAAGGATGTCTCGGAGGTGTCAATCATGCATGGAAGAGGTCAGGTAAGCTGTAGCACATGATAATACTACCATGTTTCACTTTAGAATCTCTACAAAATCCCAAGAACAGAAAGCAATGTTGCTGTGTGGTGAGAATTAAGAAATCCAGAAGGGAGATTATTCTATGTCAAAAGGAAACAGCATGAACTCCTATGGATGTGGTGCAAACAAGGGATGCATTTCCAAAATTTATAAGTCTGGTTCTTTTTTTTAGGAAGAGACAAATACAAAATTAGGCTGAAGATAGAATTTCAAAGTAGAGTATCAGTTTTCATTCAATATCCAAGAGAAGTTTTGTTGAGGATGGAATTCCCACAATATTTCCATGAGGAAAGCTAAAAGGTGTCAAGCATTTGTGTGGAGAAAATTAACAGGCACAGAAACACCAACAAAAGCAAAGCATCACTGGTTATGTGAGTCGAAATCCTAAGAGTAAATGCAAGCAAATATATAGTTTTATCACCATTTCAAATCATCCATTTTTTTGAATACATAAAGCCATGAGGTTTTACATTTCCAGTGATACCCAGAAGTTCAGTTGAAGTCACTGGTTGTTTTGGGTCGAGCCCATATAAATAAAGTCAAAAGAATGGAGTTCCAGCTTTGAATCTCAAAGTCCATTTTCAGGTTTGCTTTCGAAATGCAGAAAAGCAATAATCATGGTAGCCCATGTGAAGTTTCGCCCAAGATAGCAGTTGAGTCAAAATGCAAAATGTGGTGTTGAGCCAAGTTCCAGAAAAACACATTTCTTTTTTTTGAAATTTCAAATACCCACATGAGGGTTTGCATTCAAGGTGCGGGAAAATGTAGTAATCTATGATACCCATTTTGGGTTTTACATTCAAAGGCAGTATAACTACAAAATATGCATATTGCACAGCTGGTTCGAGCCTCAAAGTAGAAGGAAATGTAGCTTTCATTCTTTTTTCTCAATACCCACGAAGGGATTCATTATCAAATATGCATAAAGGAAAATTTCTTGTTGTGGGTCGAGCACAAAACTTCAAATAATGTTTTCTATAATATACATTTGTCGTGGCCTGAACATGGCTAGAAAATCACAAGTAAAAATTCTTTTAGTCTCTAAGAATGAAGTATCTAGAGGTGGCTTACTAGTTCAGGATTATGGAGAGTGCTTATAGCTGCGTCCAAGAGAACTACATGGAGTTTCCAATGGCCCAGAGTTGAGCTCTCAAACTGGTGCTCGAGCTTTAAAGGAAAATGAACACAAAGAATAAACACAGGAGATAAAAGGCAGGGGTATTAGAGTGGGAATAGCCGCGACTATGAAGCCATAATGAACAGAATGAGAAGCCATGAAAAAACTATAACAGGAGGTTACCTCATGCGCAGTAGATAGAGCAAAAAATACAAGGCGAGCTCTCTCATAGATCCTTCAATTGAACCCAAGCTCGTAGGAGAGGACCAAGCAGGCCGAAGTAAAGCAAGTGTAGGGAAAAATCTGAGAATAAGCTCATGATGGCCAGGGAAGAACCAGCACTGAAATATAGAGAAAGTCAAAAAATGAACAGGCCGCAACCATGGTGTTCTCTCTTATTCTAAAAATGAATAAACGGACTTCAATATTATAAAACCGAGCTTACCCACTTAAGAGTTTGGCCTTCTGAAGAACATGATGAGGTTCTCAAAACACACAAGTACCAGTCTGAGATCAATCATGGCGGCATGTGAACTGGCAGAGCTCATTTTCCTCAACAGTGATCATATGCAAAATGAATAATTTAGGGTTTGGCCTTGTTTTCCCCATGCCCTAATTCGACCCAACACTATAATTCTCCAAAATATTCACATTTTTCCATAAGCACATGGTTAATTCAAGTTAGGTCGGTCCTTGCATCATATTTTATTCAAAGATTAAAGTCTAATGTATTTGAGGGTGGCCGAAATTATGTGCCTAGGTCGATGGTTAGGTCTTGGTTTATTCTTTTGCCTTAGTGGAAAGTGAAGACTTGGATGTAGGTCATATTATTGTTTTATGAGAATGTAATTGTGAATCCCTAGTAACCTAGGGTTAGGTTTTGATGATTACCTATTTTAGGTTTCTATTTTTTATTGATTTTAGAGAAATCAATGAGACTTTTGATGAGAAAAAGTATTTGTGTAATGCTTTTATGATTTTTGTGATAAAATCATAATATTGTAATGGAGGGATAAGGAGATTTTCTTTTTTGCAAAAGATTTTAATCTTTTATTGCAAAAATAGACAGATTGAGCAGATCTGCATATTGTAAATCAGAATCATAAAGTGATATTCTATAAATTGCTTTATGTTTTCTTGCTATTTTTAGCAGACCTTTTATTGACTTTTCCTCTTGGTCGGATTTCAGTCTTATCTTGGAGAGATAAGGTGTTTTTTGAGCTTTTAAAGCAAGATTAGCCTATTTTTAGAGGCTTGACTGTATGATCATAAAAGCATTGTGCTTTTTTCTGCTTTTAAGCAGTTTTTGAGACAGTTAGAAGCCTTTTTTCCTTGAGCTTTTTCTGAGCTCGGATTAGGGTTTCTTGAGAGCTAGGTTTTGACAGACTTAGTCTTTTCAGCTCTCCTCTCTCAGCAGTTCAAATTGGAGTTTCTTGCCCTTACACATTTTGGGGGAGCTTGTAAACTTATGTGTGCTCAAATTCTGAGAATTTTCACTCCATCATTCAATAAAATAGCAGAGTTTTCCTTTCTCAATTCTTTTTTCATGACTTGGAATAGTAATTTGATTTGTTCTGAGATTCAAATCTGTTGGATCCTTTTCTTTTCTTACTATTGTCAAGTAATTTGTAGGAGTTGCATGCTAGTTCAGGTTATGCCTTGTGTTAATTTAACCTTTGCATAAATCACTGATTGAACTACATGTGTTGTGAGATTGTGAGATTTAATTTTAAAGAGTTGGTGAGAGTAAGCTATTATCAAGGTCTTCTTACAATTGATCAATATTTTTAGGATGATAGAATTTCAGTTTTAGATTTTAAATCCAGCTTATCCTTTTATCCTTTTCCTGGAAAGCCACTTAGAATAGAATTCATCATTTGGAGAACCAGCTTGCTCTGGATATTCCTCTTTCGTGCAGATCACCCACATCTAAAAGAGGTTTCCATGTTTCAGTAGTTTGCTGAATATTGTATTCAGCAGGGGGCATAACTATTAATAACACTAGTATCTTTGAATTCTGAAAAAAAATGAGAAGGAATAATTTGAGTAAGCTAAGGAGGACCTAGCAATTTATGGAAGATCTAAAGAAAAAGGCAAGAAGCAAGATAAGTTTAGATCCAAATATCTTGGTAATTTCAAGGAAATTTTTTGGAACTACAACAAAGTTGAACACCTAAGAAGGAGGAGGAGGAGGAGGAAGATTTTGATGATGAGTGCAATATATTATCCAAGGATTGAGGTGATCTACTTTCATCACTACTTAGCTACTTATGCATTGGAAGGTGTGTGGTTGATAGATTTTGGTGCTTATTTCCACAAGACCTCACATAAAGATTGGTTTATAAAAGATAAAAATTATTATGGTGATAAGGTGCACCTTAGAGATTATTTTTATTTGAATATTTTGGTCGTGGTAGAGTCCTAATTTTATTCCCTAATGGATGAGTGAAGGGGATTAATGATATATTACATATCCTACGTTTAACACAAAACCTACTGTAGCGTAAAAAAAAAATATCTTTGGACATTTTCACACTCATTTGGGTCTTTCTTATGGATGTTGGCCTAGTTTTTCCTAGATTTAATGTTGTAATGTGGTCAACACATTCACATTAGGTCTTGGACCCTTGTGAATTAATAAGAATTCTATGATGTCTTGTAAAAGTGTTGCGAAGTGTTGTAACCCACTTTCACACTTTTCTAGGACCTTTTTAATATAATTCACTTAAATAACTTATTTTTATCACTTACCAAGCCTTATTTCAAAGTGTTGCAAAGTGTTGTAACAAACTTTCATGCTTTTCTAGGCTTGTCATCAATAATTTGACCCTTTCTTATGTTTAAATGACCCCTTTATACAATTTGAGACACTGATGACATTTTAATTGACCACAGACCACCACTGGCATTTATCACTTGGCACCAATTGGCCTCCACTGTCCTGACAAGATCAGCCATTATTCAGTGGCACCTTGTACCAGACCATTTGTCCTTCATTTCATGTTCATGCTTTATCTTATTTCTTCATTTAGTTTAATTACCTAAAAGGGGTTTGACCAAGGCAAACCCCTATTCCCTAACATTCAACGTTTTCTCTCCTTCGTTGTGTGTTTGCAGATTTAGGTATCTTGAAGGATTGGAAATCATTGAAGAATAGGTTGCAAACTTGTTGAAGACATATCCTTGTTTTCTAGGTCAAAACATCCACGAAAATTCACTTACAGTGTTGAAAATCATAGTTTCAGAACCAAACACCCGGAGGAGCAGAAATAGCCCGAGAGCTTCCGTTTCCACTTTCAAATTTTTAGAAAAGCCAAAGTGGACTAAGTCACCATCAATGGTGACTTAGTCCCACTATACATGTTTGTTAGGAATTTCTATAGAATCAGATACCCATTTGGCTGAAACAGGGTCCAAAATAGTTTTCCAGATCTGGGACTAAGTCACCCAGAGTGGCATAAGTGTCCCAGTAGGTCAAAATTTCAAGATCAACAACATTTCTAGTCTCCATTCTAGTCTGCAACACATTTCCAGGTGCACACATTCAGTTTTATAGTTTTATGTTTTGTTTCATGGTCTTTTCTAGGTCATTTAGTTTATGTTTGCATACCACATTATGTTTTCAAACATTTTGTGTTTTCCAAGTTTGCACTTGGTGTGAACCCTCATTTATTGTTATTATTTCCCTAGAACTCTCCCTTAGTCATATTTCAATCTCCTTTGCATTGAGATATCAAGGGTTTGTTCTCGAATGAAGTGTTGATATTTGTCTCTCTCCTTTTAGGTGCAAAACCCAAGGAGTGTAATAGGTGACAAAAATCTTTGCTACATTTTGGTGAACCTAATTTTTGAATACCTTCTTGTCTGATTTGGGGTCCATCATCATCCTAGAATTAGCTTGCATTACATTTTGCATTAGTTAATTTGCATTCTAGGGTTTCTAAAATTTTGCATTAGTGAAAGTGCATATAGGTTGCATTTTTGCATCTCAAATCATTAAAAATATCTGAAATTTTTCATTTTCATTTTAGGTTTGCATCATAGAGCACAAAAAAATTCAAAATCAATCAAAAAAATCTAAAAATTTTAAAAAAAATCCCCACTGGGACTCATTCGCCACCTTGGGCGACTTAGTCCCTTTCCACCCCTGAAATTGCCTTTCACAACACTGAAAACCCTATTTTTCAGCTTCTATTTGCTGCCATTACCTATCAGTATCAGTCGTTTGAGTTTCTATTACATGCATTTCATTAGATCTAACTTAAATTAGCTCATTTCATGCATTGATTTCAAATTTTCCTTTACAACATTTCCTCTTTCAAGTTGTTGCATAATGTAATTAGACAATTACCTCATTTCACATCTGAAAATTGCATTTCAACATTTCACTTTAAGTCATTGCATTGCATTTTCTTTACTTTTCCATGATAGCATGTTTTCTTTCAAGAGATGTGGCTTTGATTTGGTTAAAAATGGATTGCATAAATTCAATATTCCCTCTTATGAGTTCAATTTAGATTACAACAATGAGGTCATTAAGACACATGTCAATCACCACACCATTGACACAATCCTTAACATGGCATTTCCCATTAGTGAGGATGATAGTGTTGACAATCATCTCAATCATACTTGTTCTTCTCCCAATACCTCTCCTATTAGTGATGAAGGTATCTTGGTGAGAGAAGATACAAGCATTGAAGGTCTTGATTGTCTCTCTCCTCATCCCTCTTCAAGGAATAAATTAGACAACAATAAAATGAGATCATAGCCACCACTTTGCCTATCCCAAGTCCATCTCTCCATGCTCTCCCTACTTGTAAGAAGCCTTTACAAGAGGATACAATCATGAACACTCGTGAAAATCACATTTGTGAAGAGGACATGTGGATTGAATGTGATAACCTTATCTCTTTCATTCCTAATGTCCCTAACATTTGGAAAGGCCTATTTGAACAAAAGAATCTTAGTTTTCCTTCTCTTGATGCATCCTTTCCTTGTGATGAAGATGCTTTACAAAATCTAACCATGGATGAACATACTACAAGCTCTCCTACTAGGGAAGATAACATGGCACAAGAGAATGAGACCTTAAAGACAATGGACACTCAAATATAACCTTCTCTTAATCATCCCACTATTGAATATCCCATCATTGATCATTCCCCTCTTTGTGATGAATTCATTTTAGAAGAACCAACCCTTGAATTTTAAGAACGTGTGGTTTGTAGTTCTCCTAAAAACTCTCCTCCTAGGGAGGATATCATGATGCAAAACAAGGATAACATTGACAATAATGATATTATGCCCTTAGAAGAAGATGAAGAGCCCATGTTAGACTCTCATTCGCTAAGGGATGTTAATATTATTCAACCTCAACTCATCCTTTATCCCCCTTCACACAAGCCTCAAACTCAAAACAAACCCGAATTAATCCTCTACCCACCTAAGAACAATGTTTCGCAACAATTGAGTCATAATACCATTGCTCATACATATCCCACTAGAAACAATCTGCAACCACAACAACCCACCCCAACACCATTACCTTTTCCTAATCCCATCTTTCCTCGTGCTCCTCGATTAACTTATAAGATCTTGTTGAACAACTTAAGAATACTCCTGCAAAGATATCCCTATGGGATTTAAATCATAATTCACCTAACTATCACACTATGCTTCAAACAACCTTACAACAAGTTCCTATCCCTTCTAATGCACAACCAAATGACATAGCAGACCTAATTCAAGGAATAAATGTTGACATTGTTTTCCACCAAAGCGAACTCCCCTCTTTGGAAGTGCAAAAACAAAATGAAACATTCATAATACTATCTCACACAAATTAATAGGGATAAAGCAAACCCTTGTTGACAATGGCTTTGCCCTTAATGTTTGTAGTGTAAACCTTTTGGATAGGCTTCATGTGGATAAAACACAAATTCAACTCGATTCTTTATCTCTTAAGGGATTTGACAATGTCGAATAAAAATCACTCGGTGTGATTACTTTACCTATTACAGTTGGGAAGGCCACATTAGATACACAAATTCATGTTATGCCTCATGAACTATCATATATCTTCTTTTGGGCAGACCATGGATTCGTGCAATGAATGGGGTGCCTTCTACTCTTCATCGTAAAATGAAATACATCTACAACAACAAGGTGTACACACTTGACATTGATCCTGAGCCATATAGTGTCTTACAGCTTGAGAAAAACAAAGAAAATTCCTTGAACACATTAACACCAACCACACAAGTGGAACCCGTGCACCAAAAAGATAAAGAAAAGCATATCCATCAAGTCACAAAGCTAGTAGAAGATGATTGGGGTTCCTTAGATTTCACACCAACATTCATGGGAGAATACAAGATTATAAACAAGGCCTCTGACAAGGGAAACAAAAAAGTAGTCATGTCAACACAAAATTCAAAAGAACCTTCGAAAGCATCCGCCTCAACCACTTTAGAACAAAAGACAACATATTACACAATGAACTTTGACGAACTTAATCATGAACAACCACTTAATCCAAAATCAATGAAAAAGCTTTATAGAAAAGGTTATGAACTTATGAAACAACTTGGCTATAGTGGAAAAGGATGTGGTACTAATGAATAAGGTATTTGTGTCCCCATCGATCCTAACGCACAAGAAACAATTCATGGTCTTGGTTATTATCCTTTGATAGAAATAAACAAGCCTTCACTCGACATTAACACCATCACACACAATTCCTCTAAGCCAACCTTAACAGTAATGCATCCTGAACTGATAGACACTAGTAGTCTTGATGGTTATCCTTTGCTATAAATGAGACAAACAAAAAAATCCTCACTTAATGTAAATGTCATCTCGCAAAACACTAATGATTTACATTCATTATATTTTACACCCTCCTGGATAGAAGAGAACAAAATCTCACAATTTGAAGCGTCTTTCATAGGTATGAAAACTAATACTAAGCAAGAGATATCTTCGTCGCATATTATAGGAACATCTTCCATTGATCAAGAGGGTATCTTGTCAAGACTCCTCCAAGATCACTAGATATCCCTTCCTCCAAGAACTCAAAAGAAATTTTATTACAACAATTCATTTTGTGCATATCATAGAGTTCATGTTCATGCTACTAATGCATGTAAGGCTTTGAGTAGTAAAATCCAACATCTTAAGGAGTTTGGTGCTCTCCCTTATGTGGGGGCACCTAATTCCTCTAATTGATACTGATTTTCACTCTACCATACATCTTATCAATCATTTTAGCTCACCCTTTTCCTACACTAAGTGGGGGCAAGGGGTTAGGTAGCCTTGTCCTCATATGTCACTTGTCGTTGTCTCTTTTGGCTAGTTGTTAACCTTTCATGAACATATAAGAGTAAGTTTGGGATGACATGTCTTAAGTTGACTCGTAGGTGACATACTACCCTTTTTCATGATGTAGCTTATTGGAAACATATGACTTGGCATAGGGATTTACGAATAAGAACCCATATCTTCTTCTAATTTAAAGCAATTGCTCATAGTAATGGTGTTAGCAACCGCTTTTAAGTGGGGGCATACATCAACACTCATATTTCATTGTGCAATTTTCTTTTTTCTTGTGATTTCTTCTCTTGGAAACATTAGGTACAATGTTGAACCCCAGGATGAGATTGTACACTTGTCCTCTCTTAGAAACAAGATGAGACATTGCATTTATCCTCTCTTGGAGACGTTAGGCATGATGTTCCCTAAGATGAGACCTTGCACGAAAAAAGCAAAATCCCCTTTAATAAAATCTTTACGTAACATTCAAAAACATTTACAAAAACATTTTCATTGTGGCACCTTATTAAAGTTATCAAGAGGTATAACTTTGGTATGGTTGAGTGGGAATCTCATTCTGAGGCATGAATTTACCCATAGCCACTTGCATGTGTGTGAGTGCATACCAGCCATGAGTGTATGTTTCTCACCTTTTAGGACTTCTCATTCGGCAAACAACTAAGAGTTCCATCGCCTCAAAGTGAGTATGCATTTTCAGACAAAAAACCTAGATATGATCCACAATGTGTTGGACAAATGGTCAAAGCTTGATTCACCTTTTTATTTTCACTTTTCTCCTCATTCTATTTATTTCCATTGCATGATTGTGTATCTTGTTTTGCTGCAAATAATTCACCTTGTGCATGTCCTTTTGTGCTTATTTTGGTTTGACTTAGGATCTTGGATCTTGGGGGCTTGACTACCTCCTTCATCTTTGTTATCCTAGATCATCCGCAAAGGTATGATTGGACCCCTCTTGAATGTCTACTTTAGTGTGAGTTTGAAGCAAGTCCATCCTCTCACTAAAGTGGGGGCTAAATGTAGCATAAAAAATGTATCTTTGGACATTTTCACACTCATTTTGGTCTTTCTTATGGATGTTGGCCTAGTTTTTCCTAGATTTAATGTTGTAATGTGGTCAACACATTCACATTAGGTCTTGGGCCCTTGTGAATTAATAAGAATTCTATGATGTCTTGTAGAAGTGTTGTAACCCACTTTCACACTTTTCTAGGACCTTTTTAATATAATTCACTTAAATAACTTATTTTTATCACTTACCAAGCCTTATTCAAAGTTTTGTAAAGTATTGTAACAAACTTTCACGCTTTTCTAGGCTTTTCATCAATAATTTGACCATTTATTATGTTTAAATGGCCCCTTTATACACTTACAAGCCCTACTTAAGTGTATTTTTGAAAATAATCCCATTAAACATCATTTAATACACTTTAATTCCTGACACCCACTTAAAATTCCCTAGTGGGACCAACTTGCCACTAGGGGCGACTTAGTCCCACTTGGCTCAAAAATCAAAATTATTTCAAAATTCTAGTGGGATATTATTCTCTAAGCCTTGAGGTCGGCTTGTGATGTGATATTCTTGGGAAATTTTTCATAATCATGTATAAATATAGGTTTTTCACCCCCATTCACCCCATTAATTTCATTCATCATCCATCTCAAGTCAAGCAAGCTAGGGTTTTAGCATTCTAAGTCATCAAGATAGCTTTTTTTAGACATTCAAGGGCAAATTCTTCATCCATTATTGCATAAATTCAAGATCTATCATCATGGAAAGTTTCTAATCCCTTCATTTCATGTTCATACTTCATCTTATTTCTTCATTCGGTTTAATTACCTAAAAGGGGTTTGAACAAGGCAAACCCCCATTCCCTAATATTCAACATTTTCTCTCCTTTGTGTGTTTGTAGATTTAGTTATCTTGAAGGCTTGGAAATAATTGAAGAATAGGTTGCAAACTTGTTGAAGACATCTCCTTGTTTGCTAGGTAAAAACATCCACAAAAAGTCACTTATAGTGTTGAAAATCAAAGTTTCAGAACTAGACACCTAGAGGAGCAGAAAGTGCAGACCGAGAGCTTCTATTTCCACTTTCAAATTTTTAGAAAAGCTAAAGTGAACTAAGTCACCATTAATGGTGACTTAGTCCCACTATACATTTTTGTCAGGAATTTCTGTAGAATCAGATACCCATTTGGTTGAAACGAGCTCTAGAACAGTTTTCTAGATCTGGGACTAAGTCGCCCAAAGTGGCGTAAGTGTCCTAGTAGGTCAAAATTTCAAGATCAACAACATTTCCAATCTCCATTCCAATATGCAACACATTTCTAGGTGCAAACATTCAGTTTTATAGTTTTTTGTTTTGTTTCATGGTCTTTTTTAGGTCATTTAGTTTATGTTTGCATACCACATTGTGTTTTCAAACATTTTGTGTTTTCCAAGTTTGCACTTGGTGGTGAACCCTCATTTGCTATTATTATTTCCCTAGAACTCTCCCTTAGTCAGATTTCAATCTCCTTTGCATTGAGATCTCAAGGGTTTGTTCTTGAATGAAGTGTTGATCTTTGTCTCTCTCCTTTAAGGTGCAAAACCCAAGGAGTGTAAGAGGTGACAAAAATCTTTGCTACACCTACATTTTATAAGTAAACTAAATGATGATGAGAAGGTGTAACTTGGAGATGATTTTTTATTTGAATATTGTTGGTCATGATAGAGTCCTACTTTTATTCCTTCATGGGTGAGTGAAGAGTATCAATGATGTATTGCATATCCTTGGTTTAGCACAAAACCTACTTTTTGTAAGTAAACTAAACTATGAGGCTGTGTAAGTTTTTTTCTCAAGAAGAGGGTACAAGATGGTCAAAGGATCTATGGTCCTTGCTAAAGGTGTTTTGAATGAAACTTTTTTTAGCTAGATGCATGCATAATTTAGTGTAATGGTTTTTTAATTCTTGTAACGTCTAGAAAATGTAGAGAAACAAATCAAAGCAAACATGCAATGCAATCTAAAACTCTAATGCAATCTAAGCTAAGCAATAAAGAACAAAGGAAAGTCAAAATGTAAATAAACTAAACAATCTCACCCTATATGTACGTAATTCCATGTATCATCTCAATTGCCCTTCTCCATTTTGTCGTTGTAGTATAATTGCCCTCAGATTTTCAAAGTTCGTGCAAGTATAGCCCATGATAATGATTTAGCAAAACATCAAAGATTCAAGATAGTTGCTCCAAAAATTCATAAGATTTCAAGAGAGATTGTAATGATGAAGAAAAGATCAATTTATAGAAATTTGATTATTCAAACGACAGGTCAGGATTGAAAGATCAACAGACGGTTGAGATCAACAGATTAGACATGCATTATGATAACTGTTAGTAGTTACATGAGTGATACAAATTAGAAATAGAATTAAAGATTAAACAAATGATTTAATCTTCAAGTTTGGTATTCGAAAACAGAAGAATTATCTTTGCATGACAAAGATAAAGATGGATTAAAGCAACTCTCTGTTCGAAAGCACGCACAAGATTTAATTAATTAAATAGGAATATTTAATTAATCTGCATGTACACACAATTGAGTTAGAACTGGATGATTGAATGATTTGACCGAAGAAATAACTTGAGAAAGCCACTTAGACATTAAATCAAGAGTTAACTGAGCGATTTAAAATAGATCATTGAGTCAAGTAAAAGTGAATACTTAGATAATTTGCACAATTATCTAAATATAGAGGAATGCTAAAAATAGGATTTTATGAATTAAATAATTCATTTAATTCAAGATTTGATATTTGAAGAATAATAAATAAAAATGATTTATTTAATTAAGTGACGAAGGGATTTAAAATGAATAATTAAATAAATTAAGGATTTATTTAATTATAGTTGAAGTATGATAAAGAGTAAATTAAATAAGAATTTATTTAATGAAGAAGAAGGATAAGGTTAATTAGTAACATAATTAAATAAAAAGTGTTTATTTAATTAATCAGATGGAATAAAGAAAAGTATGAATTAATTAAATAATTAAGATTATTTAATTAATAGAAGAAATGAAGACCTTAATGAATAATTAAATAATTGACATTATTTAATCATGACCATGGAAGAAATACGAATTATTAAGAATATTGAAGTTGTAGGCTTAAACCAGATTTCGGTGTCTATATTTTCCCCTCTTTGATACAATGTCATTTTGGCGTTGTGTCAAAGAAAATCAATAAAAATATGCCCCAGTCATGCCCCGGTGTAAATAGGTGAAGGTATGCCCCCTCGGAAAAATTGACAAATTTTCGAAAAAATTTAGAAAAATTGTGAAATGATCCCAATTAGTCCATTGGATAGCCAGAAATGCAGTGGAGTTGACGGAATTGAAGTTGGAAATGTTAAGGACGGGTACGGGTTGATTGAAGTTGGAAGTTGACGTGGCCAATAGAAAAAAATGCCACCAAAACCCTAGGTATAAATAGAAATTGGGGTAAAAATCAATTCATTTTCACCCACCTAGCTTTGAGATTTGAGATTTTGCTTTGCACCCACAATGAAGATGTCTCCTGTTCTGAACACCCACCATCGAGCATACAGGATCCGGACTTTCAGGCAGCCAGCCAACGCGGACCCCCCCCGGTACGTATCTTAATCTTGACTTTTGAATTTTCAATTTGCGTGAGTTTTTATGCGTTTAGTTGCAATTTTTGTTATGCGTCATTTTATTGAAAAGCCGCATGTGAGTGTGCAATCAACGCATTTGCATGCGGATCAACGCATTTGTAAAATTACGTAGATGGTTAACGTAGGGTTTTTGTGGTTCAACGCAACTATATTTTAGTTCAACGCATTTGATAAATCACAACACGTGTATTTAAATTAGCCGCATGTGTTTATTTTTCAACTCATTTGCATTTATTTCGACGCAATTGTTATTTGATTTACGCAGTTGCATGTGATAGTTAATTTATGTAGACGCATTTTTCATTTTTGCACGCATATGCATTTGAAAGTGACACAATTGAGAAAGAATGACGCATTTACAAAATAGTGACGCATTTGAAAAAAAAAATTGACGCATTTGAATGGCATTTGATTTAGTCATTTTGCACTAGGATAGATGTTTGATGCTGACATGAGGCATATATAATGCCATTGCAGGTTGTTCTAGACACTGTATATACGCGAGTCGAGACCTATGACTTTTTGCTTTCGAGATAGTTTGCAGAGTGTAGAGAGACGATTCTTATGGCACCTAGGTCTTCTACATGTGACAAACATGCCCCAGATTCGGGCGAATCGGGGTTTATTGACAGCATTGTGTGAGCGGTGGCACTCGGCGACGTCATCCTTTCACCTGCCTACTGGAGAGGCGATAGTGACCTTAGAGGACGTCTATAGGATCTTGAGACTTCCCATCAGAGGCACGAGGGTGAGGTACGATACCCAAAGGGGTGTTGCTGAGATGTGTAGATACTACCCTCACGCCGATGTCAGATAGTTAGGGTTTGATCATTATGAGATTAGATGGTGTGTATTGGCACAGAGGTATAGGCGGCTAGATTGTCTAGTGTGTATATTGATAAGTGGTATAGTGCTTCCTGACCGTCGAGGTCATGGTTTTCCCATGGGTTGGCGGGAGATGCTAGTAGGTATCTTAGAGCAACAAGACGTATATGCTTCGGGTCCCTATCTCCTTGGGGATGGAGAGATGGTGCGGCAGACCCAGGTACCACAGAGGCTTATGAGTAGTGGTGGGTCGTGCATAGCCGCCGATTCCCCTTACAGATCCAGATCAGTCGGCACTGATGAGGAGCATTTTCCTCGTTATTTTGCACTTATTCTATCAAGTACCGCCTTTGCCACGCCCACATTATTATAGGAGCCATTAATTTGCCGATCGCGGCATTGCTAAAAGAGGTTTGGAGGAGGCCAGTGGATGTGCTAAGAGGACGGGCCGAAGTTCGTGAGGTCCTCAGCGAGATCCCTCAGGGGTCCAGAGATCTCTAGTAGCCACCGCGGAGGTAGATATTGATGGACACAGGCAAACGCGGGATGATGCGGTGGTGACCTGTGCACCATGTGAGGCTATGAGCAGTGGTGGGTCGCATAGGCCGATTCTTGCATCCTGATGGACAGACCGTGGGCAGGCGTGGCGAGGCAGGTCCGAGAGGGGAGGGGCCGGTGATGATGGAGATGGTGGTGGAGGTGGTCGGCGAGATGGTAGGAGAGGGAGGCGTGGACGGAGAGGATGAGGGCCACCATTGTCACCCATCCATGAGGAGGGACGGGGAGAGGAGGATGTGCACATGCTAGATATTGGTTGAGGTAGGGAGGAGGTGCATGTTGAGATTGGCGAAGAGGAGGAGCATCCCGCAGAGGAGGTCATTCTAGAGGTTCCTGTAGAGGAGGAGGTAGATAGAGAGGAGGCGAATATTGATGCCCTTGGCTTACTTGGTGCCTATTAGGATGATGAGGAGGAGGATGATGATCATGAGCAAGAGATTCGAGAAAGGATTTTGGAGGATTTGGAGGATGAGGATGATGGTGTACAGATGGTGAGATAGGTTGACATAAAGGTAGTTGATTCCGACACTGCTACACTTCGGGCCTAGATTGCATCCTTGGAGGAGTAGATGAGGGTCATGATGTATGAGAGGGATTTGGTACAGATGGAGAGGGACAGGGCCGTCAAGGATAGAGATCAAGCCATAGCTCAGAGACAGGAGACCGAGTAGAGATTCACAGAGATTAGAGCCTTATATATCGGGCTGGCAGCTACATTTGCTAGAGAGTTAGTCAGAGCCGGGAGAGGGCCACCTATTATAGGGATTTGTATGAGACAGCAGTTCCTCCAGAGAGACGGGTTCTAAGTTTTTCAAAGGCACGCAGTGAGAGGTCTCAAACTAGGACCTACTCCAGGACAGTTAGCACAGAGGGTGTTGAGCAGCCACACAGAGTTAGTCCATATGACAGGCCCCACTCAGGTCACAGGTCATCGGGTTCCTGACATCAGTCATCTGCACACTCTAGCCATGATAGCAGTGGCAGTTCAGGATAGGGACATGTCTTTATATGTACTGAGACATTGTATTATGATTATATAGCCTACAAGCTTCCATATTTATTGATACATTATGACATTGTGATGTGACACTGTTGAGCGATATATATATATATGATTTTGGCGGCGATTCTCATGATATGCATTTCTATTTATTGATTATGTAGTCGTTTATTTGTACATGTGATGTTTATATGAGATGCCTATGCGATGGATGATCATATCTACTTTATGATGTGTTTATGCAGCTTATGATATGATGTTGATTCTATGTGATGATGTATGTATTAACATGTATGATGTCAATGGATGTTATGTATGCAATTTATAATTATGAGCTACAATGTGATGTTATATGTGCAATGCTCTCTACATGTGATGCCATACAGATGTAATGTGATGCATGTATTTACATTTGTTATGTACATGGAATGCTTATGATATGTATTGTATGATGATGAATTTCTATTATACCATGATGTCCTAGATATGATAAATGCCTATATGTATGTATTTTTCTAACATGTATGTGTATATGCAAGATGATTTATATTTTTTTTATGTGTCACAGGACTCCGTCATAGTGCAAGAAGGAAGAACTGTTAGTACGGAAAGAAAGATTGAGAAATAATAAGAGAAATGAGATGGATGTTAGTATTAGCAATCTTCGATGTTTTGTTGTATCACAAAAGGTGTTGCACTTTATCATCATTGGGCAGGACTAATACAAATGGAGAAAAACACCATGATATGACATAGATCAAGGTGTGCAAGGTCATCCATTTGCTAACAACAGACAATCGCAGACAAGGATTGTCGTTAACTCATACTAAGGGCACAAGTTGCCCCAGTCTTTTTGTCAAGACAAACCACGGACAACAAACAAAGTAAAGACAGGTCATAAGCAGTCATCGCTCCTCTAAATCCTTCATGGGACATCCTTGAGGAAACTAGTAACATGACTCAAAATCAAATTTAAAAGACAGTGATAGACAATAGTCAAAGAAAACAAAATTGTGATACATTGTTGCTTCTCTAAATCCTTCATGGGACATCCTTGAGAAAGCTAGTAACATAATTCTGAGTCATCAAGTCAAATAAAATGATAAGATAAATAAGCCATAAAGTCAGAAAGCCAATAAAATATTTTCCAAAACTTGATCTGTTTATTTGATTCGTTTTGATTGATAGAAGGATTGATTGATAGAGCCTGACTTCAGGAGAGACACATATTGGATAAGACTTTGAGTCTAGTTTCGATGTTATGACTATCTGTATAAGGCATGACAAAGCCTGGTTTTAGAAAGACATGTATCGTATAAGACGTTGAGTCAGATGTCGTTGATGTGATAACCTGTGTAAGGCTATGTTTGATTGTTTGACAATGTCAATATGCAGGAAGGACTCATCCTATATAAGACATAGATTGTTCTACTGATATTTGTATTCAGGAAGGACTCATCCTGAACAAGACACAAGTTGATTGTTTTGATGATGTCTGTTTCCAGGAAGGACACATCCTATAGCAGACATTAGTTGATCTATTTGGATTGTTTCATTTGGAAAGTTGTTTGATTTTACTTAGAGACATTGCTAACTTGTTCACCAAATTGATGCATGACTTGATATGATGTGTGGACAATTGACTATGTGTGATGACAAACCCTAAAGGACTAACCTAGTGTGGCCTCAGGGGCTCATCGATTGATGGCCTTGCCTACGTTATACACGCAGATACCTTGTAGTTCGACTTGACTTTGACTGACAAGACGGACTACAAGTAGAAGACGTATGTGATAGTGAATGTGACAAACCCTAATGGACTGACTTAGTGCGGCCTCGGGGGCTCATCGATTGATGGCCTTGCCTACGTTATACACGCAGAGACCTCGTAGTTCGACACGACTTATGACATTGTCATATAGACATATGGATTGAATCATGATTTTATACAAACAAACCTAAACAGACTAACCTAATGCCTCAGGGGCACATCGGCAAATGGCCTTGCCTACGTCCAATCGCAGAGGCAATGTAGTTCGACTAACGACAAAGACTGACCAATGCGAATAACTCTGACTCCGTTTTTTGGATTTTTGACATGTTTTGATTTTTTTGTCTTTTTGAAGTTTTATGATGTTTTTGTGTTTTCTCAAGTCATTTTGTGATGTTTTTGAATTTTTCTATGGTTTGACGTCTTCAACACAGCCAATGGAAGAATCGATATGATGCACGTCAAGTGTTTTCCCCCAGTCAAGTATAAGACCAATTGATTATGACTAGGGTAAAATGGGGGATATGAAATGCACTCGATGTCAATCATTCCAAGTTATGGGAAAGACTACCACTTATCACGAATGGTATATACAAGCGATGGATAAGAAAGATAAGGGATATGTACAAGGATAGGTAGTATGTATAGGGACAAGGGATATGTACAAGGAATAGGTAGTATATACAAGGATAAAGGATATGTACAGGGATAAGGATTATGTACATGGATTAGATTAGAATGATAGTAGACAAAGGAGCAGAGTCAACTACACATGGCGCCCATTTGCCAGGTTTTCACCATGGTACTTATCCAAAGCGCCACCGAAGTGGTTTTCACTATTGGATGAATTATTTTTCCTTACTATTGTCCGGATTTTCTAATTTTTTTGGTGTTACCAAGACACCTGTTTGCCAGGTTTTCACCTTGGCAACAATTTTTTTGATTTTTTGATTTTTTTGTATTTTTGCTAATTAAGACAAGGCTCTCAGAAGCTATGTGTATAACTTCTTCAAATGAAGACTATTGATTAGCGAGGACAATAGTTCCCCTTCAGGAGTAGAGAGTTGATATGCTCCTAATCCAAAGGCTTTTGTAACAATATAAGGTCCTAACCAATTTGGTTCAAACTTTCCTAGTTTTTCTCTTTTTGCTTGATTCTTCGAGTTCTCCATTAAAACTAGGTCACCAATGTCAAAGTTTATGTTGAAGACCTTCCTATTATAGCTACGACAAAGGTGATTCTAATATGCTTGGAGATGGTCTAGTGCCTTCTATCTTCGCTCATCTAGGAATTCTAGCTCGTGGAATCTCGATACTCGGTACTCTTCATCATCAATGTGGCCTTTCAAGGATACCCTCAGGGAAGGAATCTCGACCTCAATAGGAAGAATAGCTTCATAACCAAATACTAGTGAATAGGGAGTGGTGCCAAGTGGATGTACAGATACTTGTGCGATAAGCCCATAAGGCGGGATTAAGCTGTAAATGCCAATCACGACCAACATCATTGATAGTCTTTTTGAGGATTCTAATGATGGTTTTGTTAGATGCCTCTTCTTGGCCATTACCTTGTGGGTAGTATGGAGTGGAAAAGTGATGTTGAATATGAAATTCATCACAAAGATGGAAAACTTCTTGATTCTTAAATCGGCGGCCATTATCGGTAATTATGGACTGAGGGACACCATACCGACAAATGATATAGTTCAGGATAAATTTAGAAATCTATGTGTCGGTAATGTATGTCATAGGAATAGCTTCAATCCACTTCGTAAAATACTTAGTGGCAGTGATAATGAATTTGTGGCCATTAGATGATGTGGGGTGGATCTTACTTATGAGGTCGAGTCCCCATTGAGCGAAGGGCCATGGTGACATTATAGGACGGAGCTCCTGTGCTGGTGCATGTATCAAGTCTCCATGAACTTGGCATTGACGACATTTCTTTACAAAGACATATGAGTCATTTTCCATAGTAGGCCAATAATAACCCAATCTCATAATATTTTTGGCTAAGGTAGGACCGCTAGAATGGGAACCACATATACCCTCATGCACCCCTCGCAAGGTTGCTTGTGCTTCACTAGAATCAAGACATCTCAATAGGGTATTATCTAAGGCACGTCTATATAGGGTGTCTCTGACAATGGTATATTTAGCTAACTTTCGAAGGAATGTCCTACGTTGGTTGTTTGACAGGCCAGTGGGTATGATTTCGGCATGAAGGTAGTCATAGATTTCTTTGTACCATGGAGAATCAGGACCAACAATGTCACACACCATTTCAAAATTTGGGATATCGTAGGCTAGGATGAAAAGTCGTTCTACCAAGAACTCAAACTTAGGCACGTTGTTAGGAATGTCTAGAAGTGATGCAATTGTAGCCATAGCGTCTGCTGCCCTGTTTAAAACACAAGGTATCTGATGAAATTTGACTTTTTCAAAGTATTTTTTAAAGCTATCAACCATGTGTTTGTATGGAGCAAGCTTCTCATCCTTAGTCGCATAATCATCATTTACATGTTTGATTACTAGTTGAGAATTGCCATATACCTGTAGGTTCTTAATTTTCCACTTGACTTCCATGCGTAACCCTGTCACTAGAGCCTCATACTCTAATATGTTGTTAGTACATGGGAATGCAATCCTGAATGACTTAGGGATGTAATCACCCTATGGTGTGATGAACAACATACTAGCCCCTGAGCCATGATTTGTATGTGATCCATGTTACGTTTGTGTCAATTGTAAATATAAACTCATCAGGAAAGTCTGCAACTAATGGGTGATCTGCTTGTAGTGGTGCATCAGCTAACTGATCAGCGATGACTTGCCCTTTAATAGCCTTTCTTTCTACATATTGGATATCATACTCACTAAGTATCATAACCCATTTGGCTAATCGCCCTGTTAATGTTGCCTTGCTTAGAAGAAATTTCAAAGGATCTATTTTGGCAATCAACATTGTTTGATGGTTTAGCATATAGTGCCTTAGTTTTTGGGTAGCAAATACTACTGCAAGACATGCACATTCAATGGTACTATAGTTGAACTCATAACCTACCAAAGTCCAACTGATATAATAGACTGCCCTTTCATGACCTTCATCGTCATTTTGTGCAAGCAATGCTCTTAGTGATGAATGGGTTGCTGTAATATAAAGAATCAATGGTCGCCCTTCAACAGGTGGCATTAAGACTGGTGGTGTGAGTAGATATTCTTTAATCAGTTGAAAAGCCTCTCTGCACCTAGTTTTCCATGCAAAGGGTACCCCTTTCTTAAGTAGATGTTGAAAAGGATGTGTCTTATCTGCTAACTGCACTATAAATCTTCTGATGGATTGTAGTCTTCCTTGTAATGTCCTTAGCTGACTGAGATTAGTTGGTGGAGGCATGCCTATGATTGCTTTCACCTTGGTCGAATCCACTTCAATGCCTCGTTTGGAAATGATATAGCCTAAAAGCTTTCCTGACTTGACTCCAAACACACATTTCTTGGGATTGAGTCTCACTTTATACTTCTCTAGCCTTTGAAATATCTTGTCTAAAACCTGTAAATGTTCTGCCCTTGTCTTGGATTTAACAATAAGGTCATCGACATAATCCTCCATAAGAGTGTGTACTAGATCATGAAAAATGGTGGTCATGGCACATTGATAGGTTGCTCCAACATTTTTGAGTCCAAAGGGCATAACATTCCAGCAATACGTTCCCCAAGGACAAGTGAAAGTTGTCTTAGGTTGGTTTTTAGTTGCAATTTTGATCTGATTATATCCTGAAAATCCATCCATAAGGGACAACATCTCATATCCTACTATCATGTCTACTATCATGTCTATGTTAGGCAAAGGGAAGTCATCCTTAGGACAAGCCTTGTTGATATCTCTAAAATCGGTGCAGATGCGGATGCCCTCGGTTGGTTTAGTGACTAGTACAAGATTGGAAATCCAATCGGCATAGCCGATTGATCTAATGAAACCAACATCTAACAGTTTCTTGAGTTCTACCTTAACTAGTAAAGCAATTTGTGGATGCATTTTCCTCAATTTATGTTTCACTGGTTTGGCACCTAGTTGTAAGGGCAAGTGATGTAGAACAAGTTCAGGATCCAACCCAGGCATGTCTACATAGGACCAGGCAAAATTTATCTATCTCTGTGCAAAGAAGTTGTGGAATTTTGGCTCCTCTTTTGTTGTCAATGACGCTGCAAAATAAACCAGTCAAGGATTCTCCTTTGTACCTACGTTGACTTCTACTGATTCTTCAACAAGCATGGGTGAATTTTCCTATGCAATGGGGAGAATGTTCAAACCTCCATCCTTAGGTGCCTCAGAGAGGTTTTCGCCTTTAGATGCGTCCTTTCTTTTTACTTTTTCATTGTCTAAAGGTGCCTTTCAGTTTTCACCTAGAGACTCGTCCTTTTTATCTTGTTTATTCATTTTCTCATTTTTGCGACTGGAGGGTTGAACAAATTCCCCAAAATATGCTTTGTTGTACAAGTCAATGGTAAAACTAGCCTTGTGATCACCATTAGGTTTGCCTTCTCGTAATCCCAGGAACTCAGCAATTGCTTTGTCGTTCTCAAAAATGTCTAAGACGGGTGTGTCTTGTTGGTCCCAATCAATGAGTTGGGGATAGACTAAGGGCATGTCATCGTCGGAGTTATCAAAGTTTAATGGGGTCAAGGTAAGGACTAAGTTGTTCATATGGTCACAAAAGTCTTGTACTAAGTCATTTTTTCTCTTAGGTTTAGATTTAGGTGGATCAAGAGGTGGGCCTAATGCCAAGGTTTGGTTATCTGAAATAGATGGATCAGGTTGCCAAGAGGTAGGATCAAGTGATTCCCAATAGTAGTGTTTAAACCATTCCTCTTTTGTCATATTCTTTGGTGGACAAGAATTCAATGGATTGGGTGAGGATCTTAACATTAAGTCAAGTTCTCCAAATAGCTTGTCAAGGTCCATGGAAGAGGTAGAGGATAGGGAATCCCACTCATAGTCGTTGGAGTCGGGGGAGTCACAGTGATATTGGTCTGATGGTTCGTGAGATGTCTTAATATCTTCTGAAGCACTTACTTCCTCAATTAAGGGTGATTTGGTACTAGGATCGCCAATCTGAATCGGTTGAAACCCAATCCCTAAGCCTTTTAGCCACTGAGAAACAAAGATCAGTTCAATCCTCTCGTCTTGATTTAAGCCTAAACCACTATGTCCATCATATCCCTTGCTCTGCATGATCGTGAAACCTTTTCCATATAGATCTATAGGAATGTGAGCAAGTGAGAGAGGTTCTTCATCATCTTCCTTATACAGCCAGGAGGTGACATCTTCTGTATTTACAACCTCTTTGCTTAATTCTTCCCATTTAGTGAAAGTTGTTGTGGGAGGAATGTGTATAGTGACCATAGATTGTCTCCTATCTGATTTAGGTAAACCGTATGACTTAAGAGGATTCAGATGGCTAACACAATAATATGTCTTCATGTAATACTCTCCACAACCCTTGTCTTGGATCTCAACCCTAGGAGTGGTAGGAATTGACGGTGAAATAGATGTTCGAGTGAGTGTGGATGGATCAACATAGGGAGATGGATTGGACGATGAAGCCTGTTGGTTTACCGACACTTGGCGTTGGGGGATCTCTTTTAGATTGGTGCAATGTTGGAATGGATCTGGGTCACCATCTATAGTTATTTCAATGCTATTGTAAGGGAATTTGAGACATTGATGATACGTGGAAGGGACTACTTTCATGGCATGAATCCATGGTCTGCCTAGCAGAAGGTTGTATGGAAGGGTGAGATCCAAGACCTGGAATTTCATCTCCATTGCAGCAAGACCAATTTTGATAGGAAGTGTTACCACCCCCTTTGATTTTCATTCCTCATCATCATAAGCTTTTATGATAATACTTTTAGTGGTGTCTATGCATGCTTCTGAGAAACCTAATGCTTTAATTAGTTTTAACGTGCACAGATTTAACCCTGCTCCTCCATCTACCAAAACTCGTCTAACTTTGGTGTCATCAACAAGGACTTCAAGGTGCAAAGGATCATTATGATTCATCTTTTCAGTTGCGTAGTCTTGTTCAGAAAACGTGGCATGATGGTTATTGGTCAAATATCCCACCATTTCCTAGAAACGATTGACATCGATATCATTTAGGATAGTGGTGTTTTGTAAAGCTTTATCTAAAATAGATCGATGCTCAAGGGAAATATGCAATAGTTCCAAGATTGAGATTTGGGCTGGGGTCTTCCCCAACTAGTCAAGTAGTTTATATTGTGACTTGGAAGGCTATGGTGTTTGCTGTGATGGAGGACCTTGGATAGTGATCTTCGTACGATGAGTGTTGATTGCACACTCAGGATTTGTATTGATAGTGATGGTATTGATATTCTCATCGGCGGCTCGAAGGTGATGAATGGTTTTGCCACTATTATAATCATGCTTGATACTCGCATAGCTGGCTGACATATTGGTCTTAGTACTCGAACTAGGAACAGTTCCTTTCCCATGGTCATGTAGCGGATCAAAAAAGACTTGATGATCAGTGTTTGATGACTTTTGTTTATGTCCACTAACTTCAATTATTCTCCTTTCGACAAGATCCTGTATGATATTTTTCAGTTGGCGACAATTTTGTAGGTTATGTCCCTTAGTTCTATGATAATCACAAAAGGCGTTGTCATCCCACCAAACTGGTTTAAATTGTCCTGGATCGTATTGTCTTGGCTCTTGCAGCTGTATAAGATTATGTTGTAACAGTTGTTTGAATACGGACTCAATGGGTTCCCCTAAGGGAGTGAACTCACATTTTTGAAACCTCCTTTGTTGCGGACATTGAGTATTTTGGACCATGTTGGGAGGTTGATTGACAACATTAAGTGTGTTGGCATAAGTGTTAGGTCCTTGTAATGTGATGATTGGTCCTGCTTGTACAGTTTTAGCATCAACTACCCCATCATTGGTGACATTTTTGTTGCGAGACCAAAATTTGTTTCTATCATTGGGGGTGTTTTGCACGATCGGATTTCTATTGGATGTTGATGTCTTAAGTTTGCATTTTTCAATGAGATCCTTTTCTATTATAACCCCTTTTTCCACTAGTTCCGAAAAAGATGTACAACAATGTACCCTTAAGTTACTCCTTAGTTTTGCATGAAGGTTTTCCTAGAACATAGTAGCTTCTTTTTTTTAGGTATCTTGCCAGGACACCGACTAGCTATAGTCCTCCATCTCTGGAAGAAAGCAATGAATGTTTCACCTTCATCTCGTGTTGTGTGACACAAGGTTGCTATATTTATCTCGTGGTCTATGTTGAAGGATAATTGCTCAACAAATTTCTTAGCTAGTTCACCCCAAGATCTGATGCCATAGTCTAGACCTGAAAAACCACTCTAGTGCAATTCCTACAAGGCTTCTTGGAAATAGTCTCATAAGATACGTGGGGTCATAAGCGACGTCTATGCATATGGTAGAAAATTCCCTTATATGTTCTATCAGATTTCGTTTGCCATTGTACTTAGGGAGATTCGGTATGACATACCCGTGAGGGAAAGGGGTCATGTACAATGATCTATCAAAGGGAAATGGGCATATGTCCTTTGTTGAAAAGGATTTCCTAGTTGACACCGCCATGTTATCCATCTATGTTTGTAGTGCATGCATTTGTGTTTGTAAGACGTCAACCTGGGTCAATGATGTGTTGGGCGGGTTATGTGGATCTATGTATGTATTCTAAAATCCAAGATCTCGTGATGGGTTTCAATTGAACGTTGGTATTTGACGTGGGTTTGGATTCAGAATGTTGATAAATGTGTGCTGGTTCGGAAACTACATAAATTGGTTTTGACTTGGGATCTGTGTGAACAGATTCTGAGTACCGCTCTGGGAGAAGGAATTCTGATTTGGAATCTATGTAAATTGGTGTTGACTTGGAATCTGGGAGAATGGGTTCTGATTCAGAATCTATGTAAATTGGTTTTGACTTGGAGTCTGTGTGAATGGATTATGGCTACCGATCTGGGTGAACGGATTCTAATTTGGAATCTGTGTGAATGTATTCTAACTGCCAATCTGGGAAGATGGATTTTGATTTCCATATTGGAATGAGGGAATGCCTCTTGTTTGTGTAATCTGTGGTATAGTACCAATGGTTTGACCACTAGGTATGGTCGTTGACTGAGGTATGGTACCTATCACGTGAACACGAGGTATGGTCGTTGACTATGGTATGGTATTCGTGACACTGACATTTGGTGTAGAAGCTGATGTTTTAGATCTTTTACTCCCAATAAGAGGACTGAAGGGAGTGGACGATGATGTCCCTACAATGAAATTAAATCCTAATATCATGCCAGACCTACCAAATGGAGACGTATGGACTGTCATACTCTGTGTAGGTATGCCAGATGGTATGGTTGTATTTACCTAAGGTATAGTAGTACTGGCAGTCATTGTATTAGTCCCTTGTGTAGGTTGAGCTTGTAAGGTGCTAATATCGAATCCTGTAGGTAAGGTAGCGCCTTCAGCTAGCAATTTGGCTAAGTACCATTGACGATCGTTTGCTAGGTACTCATCTACAAAAGAGGCAAACTCAGGGTCATGTGTCGCAGCCTCTATGCTTTCTACTGTAATGTGTCCTTGAGTGTTTCTAGTGGTGAATTTGTCTAATAAAGTCCTGTGAGGTCTTGTGGAGAATGGATCGATGAATTCGTTTGGGTTCGACATCTTTTCTCTCTCTTCTCTTACACCTAGTTTCAACCATGTAAGATAAGCTCAATATGCAAGGAATGCAAAACTACGTCTATGGATAGTATGACTCTAGTCTATGTTTTTGGGATTTTCTGAATGCAAAATAAGGAATGTTCTAAGATGACACTAGTCTAGAATGACAAAATCTAAAAATTCAAAATCCAAGCAAACTTCTAAGGTAATCAATTATGTAAACCCAAGACGGGGGGACCAACTACCTAAAGTCAAACCAAGGCGTCAATTTAGTGAAGTCAAGGAACCAATGTACGACGAGGATCAAAGACAAGTTGAGTTTCCTAACTAGACTGATGAGCTAGGAGGACTCTCTGTAGGAAAAAGGATAAGATGATAGGACTAGGTTCAATGAGAAATTTTGTTGACGCTATGATTTTTCTAGAGTGTAGATGGTGGACCTATCCTAAAGTTTGCAAAAGTGACCTTCCTAAAAGTTTAATCTCAAGGCAATATGTACTCAAAGATGAAAGTAAAACTCATAATCGAAATGACTATAGTAATGACTAAAAGATACCTAAAGGATGAAAAATTTGAGCAAATCGCTTCAGGTTTCTGTCCAAGGACAAGTAAGATAGATCAAAGACTAGTATGACAGTGTTGACTGGACAGTGACTGTGAATTTTGGTTTTCTAATAATTTGGAAAATGCGTTGCAGAATTTATCAAATGCGGTTATGTTTCACAGTTGCAGTTTTTTGTCAATCAGTTGTGTGTTTCTGGTAAAGTTTAGTGTTTGAATCTGGCAGATGCGGTTAAGTTTCTAACATATGCGACTCGTAATGACAGTTGCGACCCAGATTGTAACAGATGTAGTTTTCTGAAACTTACGCACTGGTAAAATTTATGTGACAATTGCAAAATGTGTCATTTGAGACTACAGTTGTGGCTCACCTTATTAGATGCGTCACAGAATATCACAAGTGCGATTTTTGAAGACATGCGGTTTTTGACAAAGCAAATGCAAGCTAATCTGGCAGATGCGACTCGACAGAACAATTGCGACTTTATGGTGAACAGTTGTGACTCTGTTGTATTTTCAGTGAATTGGGATATAAAACTGACGTTGTTTTCCATGATCAAGTTCTGGCAAACAAGGACAATCATAAGACAAAGTGTTTTCGGTTTGATTTTGGACTCAAAGAAAGTTAAATTTGACAATAGACAAGCACATCCTAGGTTATGAAGGACAATATTTACTGATTTCTCACTTGGGTTTCCCCAACTACACTTATTCAAGGTGGATGATTAGTAGCTTGACCCCTCTGGCTCCCCTCCACAACTCATTAACATCATTTGGGGCAGCCAAGCTACAGTACCCATGAACATCCCATGGCATACCTTCATCTCTACATGTGAACCATAAGAATATGAGATGGCTTCACAGGTCCGACCTGCTGCACCAGTAAATAGAAGGGTTTTGGACACTACAAATAAAGGTGTTTAATTAGGGCATTCTATTCGTAGGGCATGATCCATGCGGCGATATTCTCCTTTCGAATCCATCTCGTCGGAACCATACATGTGATTCTTGGGCTTTCCCCAAGAATCCACTTTTATATACCGGTTGGAAGTCCCTCGGGTTCAGGGTGCTACCAGTCTGAGTCGTCCTGGGGTGAGTACTTTTTCCCACCAAAACAGGCCCAAGTTCTAGAGTTGGTAACCGTTTCTCTTACACCTAGGATCGCACGGATGCGCAAGGGGAGAGGATACTTTGATGTACCAAATCGTGAGGGTAATAACACAAATGTGCTTTCGCACCAAACATAGTAGACACTTGTTAATTTTAATCCAAATGAAAGTTTTGCTACACTACCAAACAATCTGTTTCAAAAAATTAACTAGGGTCTTCGACATGCATTCTGCATAAAGATTCGTTAGTAATTTGATATTGGTCTTTGACTATCGATCTGCAAAAACTTCGTTAACTCCTCAAGACAAACGCTGAAAATAGAAGATTAGCGAAAATAAAAACACTAAAGGAAACTATAAATTGAAAGTCCAAAACCTAAAAATATACCAATCAGATGCGTCGTTTTCTCTATCAAATGCGTTGTGGTATTTTACCAGTCAGTTGCGGCTCAGAAAATGACAGATGCGTGATTCTTTTTTAGATGCGTCGTTTCCATTCACAGATGTGGTGAACAAAGTCAATTCTCATTTCGCCATGTTGATGTCTTCGAACGTCAATTCGTTTCATCAAACTGATGGTCGTTCCATACAAAAACCTACAAAATCAAAATAAAAGTCTACGGATACGCGAAGATGGTGTCTTCACGTCGGGTTCACCAAATGTAACGTCTAGAAAATGCAGAATCAAACATGCAATGCAATCTACGCTAAGCAACAAAGAACAAAGGAAAGTTAAAACATAAATAAACTAAACAATCTCACCCAATATGTACGTAATTCCATGTATCATCTCGATTGCCCTTCTCCATTTTTCCGTTGTAGTATAATTGCCCTCAGATTTTCAAAGTTTGTGCAAGTATAGCCCATGATAATGATTTAGCAAAGATAGTTTCTCCAAAAAGTCATAAGATTTCGAGAGAGATTGGAATGATGAAGAATAGATCAATTTATATAAAATTGATTATTCGAACGACAGGTCAGGATTGAAAGATCAACGGACGGTTGAGATCGACAAATTAGACATGCATTATGATAACTGTTAGTAGTTACATGAGTGATACAAATTAGAAATAGAATTAAAGATTAAACAAATGATTTAATCTTCAAGTTTGGTATTCGAAAACAGAAGAATTATCTTTGCATGACAAAAATAAAGATGGATTAAAGCAACTCTCTGTTTGAATGCACGCACAAGATTTAATTAATTAAATAGGAATATTTAATTAATCTGCATGTACACACAATTGAGTTAGAACTGGATGATTGAATGATTTGACCGAAGAGATAACTCGAGAAAGCCACTCAGACATTAAATCAAGAGTTAACTGAGCGATTTAAAATAGATCTTTGAGTCAAGTAAAAGTGAATACTTAGATAATTTGCACAATTATCTAAATATATAGGAATGCGTTAAAATAGGATTTATGAATTAAATAATTCATTTAATTCAAGATTTGATATTTGAAGAATAATTAAATAAATAAGATTTATTTAATTAAGTGACAAAGGGATTTAAAATGAATAATTAAATAAATTAAGGATTTATTTAATTATAGTTGAAGTATGATAAAGAGTAAATTAAATAAGAATTTATTTAATCGAAGAAGAAGGATAAGGTTAATTAGTAACATAATTAAATAAAAAGTGTTTATTTAATTAATAAGATGGAATAAAGAAAAGTATGAATTAATTAAATAATTAAGATTATTTAATTAATAGAAGAAATGAAGACCTTAGTGAATAATTAAATAATTGACATTATTTAATCATGACCATGGAAGAAATACGAATTATTAAGAATATTGAAGTCGCAAGCTTAAACCAGATTTCGGTGTCTACAATTCCTATAGCAAATAGATCTATAGAATCTTTATCTTCACCTTTGGAACCAACACCAAAGAGGAGTGTCGTGTCTACTTCTTATGGTCATGTTTTCTAGGTACCTAAGGGTGCTCATTCTTTAAAGGCTAATTAACCAGCAAATAAAGTAGTATTATGGCACCAAAAATGGGTCACATAAGTGAGAAGGGTTTAAGGACCCTAAAAAGAAAAAACCTTGTTGAGGGATTAAGTGACTATAATCTTAATTTGATTTATGTGAACATTGTGTAGATAGAAAACAAAAAAACATTCAATTTTACTCTAATTCTCATAAATCTTATGGGGTGTTGGATTTATTCTATCCTATTATAGTTGTATTTGTTAATGTAGTGTCATAAAATTTATACCTTTTCAATTTCACACTACACGATGTCCCCTCTTTGGCCTTTTGATATAAAATGTTAGCAGTTAAATATTCCATTTATGCTAATTTCATGTTGTCCTTGGTTCTTTGTGTCTAAATTATTTCATAAGAAAGTGCTCCATACAGGCATCTACATAATGTGCTAGCATCTTCCAAAAATTAGTGATTCCATTGGCCATTGGAGCATTACCTTCCTACAGATTTTTCAAGCGTAATGCTCCTACATGCAGTTGCATTGAACACCATCAACTCAACTTTTTGTTTGAAAAGGGAAGTTTTATTTTTCACTTACATTATCTCTCACAAATTTTTCTTGGCTCTCACAACTCTTGAAGCAACATCCACCATTGAAGATACATCAAGCTATTGTCTACTTTGCATGCCACTCTCTCTTTGTAAAACTAATTAGCAATCTCGAAACAAACAAATCCTCCTTGGAGATTTCTTAAAGCTTTAAGATGATTTGTTCCATTTTGTTGTTCTTTCATTTTACATTAACATTTGAATACTCCAGGTTTTAATTTTTTTTATTGAACTACTTATATCTCAAGTTACAACATTTTTATTTTCAAACTATAATATTCGCATTTCTTTAAATCTCAATCAAAAATCTTGGTTATTATGGAGATAGGAATACCAAAATGGGGATTTGACTAAGGCAAACACCTAAACAACTAAAAAAAAATTTTAAAAAAATCTTTTGTGTGTGTAAGTTTTTCTTCAAAGAAGGATAAGAGAAATCTAGTTCTATTTATTTAAACTCATCCTTTCATTTATTTTCCATTTTAATAGTTATATTTTTTGTTTTTTTCAACATATTAAGCATCTATCATATTTTTTGAATTTCTCATTTCTATTTTTGTGTGTGTAGGATTTAATTTTAAATATTTTATGAATTTTTATTTCGCGTTTGTGTCGGATGACAACACAATACGAGGAAATCCATGTTGTGTATTGATGTCTATAGTGTTAGGAATTTCATGCATAAAATATCAATTAAATACAAATAAAGATTAAATAGAGGAATGAAAAACACAAAAATAATAACAGCGAGAGACAATATTTAACATGGTTCACCCAAACTCGGGCTACGTCCACCAACAGAGAGTCCAATATTATTATCCAGTAAAGAGAACCAATTATAACCAGTAATCCTTGCAACTCAATACTGCTGCAAATGCTACAATATAATATCAACAAAAACCCTAACTCTTATACTTTTATCAAGTCGTATGTCAGTTACAAAAATAAGGTTTTTTATGTTGGCCAAAAGAAAAAATAACTCCCAACACCTTTATAAAATAATAAAAATCGTGAGAGGTTTCAAGGGCGCGCTGCCCCACTGACCCTATAGCTCCCACTGGAAATAAGCACCCTGGACCCTGTTGTTTTGATTTTATTGTTTTTAGTCTTGAAGACCAACCGAAGCTGAAGAGGAGCTCAACTTCTCCCTTAGCACTACCTTTGTAAACATAGCCACTGGATTTTCATCTGTATGTATCTTTTCCAGCCTTAATTGGCCATCATCCAACACTGATTGAATGAAGTGATACCTCAATTGTATGTGTTTGGTCTTTGAATGCAAGGCATAATTCTTTGCAAGATGTATGGCACTTTGGCTATCCGTAAACAAATAACTGTTATTCTGTTGCTTGCCCAATTTTTTCATGAAAGATTGCAGCCATATCATCTCCTTGCTTGCCTCTATTGTAGCTACATACTCTGCCTCTGTGGTGGATAAAGCAACCACCTATACTGCAACTGTGAGATCCAACTTACTACTGTCCCACCTACAATAAAGACATAACCTATAGTACTCCGCCTGGTATCAATATCCCCTGCCAAATCTGAGTCTACATAACTTGCTAAATCAATATTAGAGCCCCCAAAACATAAATGTTTATTGGATGTACCTCTCAAATACCTGAGCACCCATTTTACTGCATTCCAATGCTCCAATCTGGGATTACTCATATACTTTCTTACGACTCCAATAGCATGTGCAATATCCAGTCTCGTGCATACCATGGCATACATTAAACTTCCTATAGCTGAAGCATATGATACCTTAGACATTTTGTCTTCCTCCTCTTGTGTCTTTGGACACATCTCCTTAGTCAATTTCAAATTACTAGGCAAAGGTGTGCCGATAGCTTTTGCATTCTCCATGTGGAATCTTTGTAACACCTTTTCAACATAATCAGCCTAAGATAGAGTCAATTTTTTGTTCTTCCTATCTTTGCAAATTATCATACCAAGGACTTGTTTTGTTGCCCCCAAATCCTTCATAGCAAATGATTTTGCTAACTATTGTTTTAACTCACTTATGTGATCCATGTTAGACCCTGCTACAAGCATGTCATCAACATATAAACATAAAATATTGTAGTTGTCATTGTCCAACCTCTTAAAATAAACACAATGGTCAGAGTTACACCTATTGTAGCCTTGCTCAACCATAAAACTATCAAATTTCAAGTACCATTGTTGAGGTGCTTGTTTGAAGCCATATAAACTCTTCTTCAATTTGCACACCAATTTCTCCTTGCCTTTGACCTCAAATCCTTGGGGTTGTTTCGTATATATCTCCTCCTCCAAATCACCATGGAGAAAGGAAGTTTTCACATCTAGTTGTTCCAAATGAAAATCTTCAACAACCACAATACTTAAAATAGTACGAATAGAAGTCATCTTAACAACCGGATAAAAAATCTCAGCAAAATCAGTGCCCTTTTTCTTTGCAAATCCTTTTACAACTAACCCGGATTTAAATATGTTCTTACCTCCATTTTCCTCTTTCAGCCTATAAACCCATTTGTTTGGTAAAACCTTTTTACCTGTAGGCAACTTGCATAATTCCCAAGTCTAATTTTTTCAACAAAGAGTCCATTTCTTCTTCCATTGCATGCTCCCACTAAACCTTTGTATCCACCTACATAGTTTCATCATACCCTTCAAGTTCACCATCTATTAACAAAATAGAATACAAAGAGGGAGAAAACTTTTTGGAGGTCTACTTATCCTTGAAGATTATCTAACATTCACTGGAGTTTGTGGTATTTGTTGTTGTTGTTGTTGTGGAGCATGAGGAACCACTAGAACATCATTGTTTGGTGTATCATCCAGCACTACATAATCATTTTATTTCTTCTCATGTTGTTGCAACTGATCTTTGTACAACACTTTCTCATTGAATATGACATCCATGCTTCTCACAAGTTTTTGATTTTCAAAGTCCCAAAGACTATAACCAAATTCATCAATGCCATATCCAACAAATATACAATTCTTCGATTGTGCATCAAGCTTGGTTCTATTTTCATAATCTACATGTGTAAATGCTTCACAACCGAAGGTCTTGAGAAAAGAATAACTCACCTTCTTACTTGTCCATGCTTCCTCTGGAATACCACAACCCAAAGGATTAGAGGGACCTCTATTGATTAAATAAACAACAGTGTTTACAACATCTACCCACATGTTTAAAGGCAACCCAACATGCAATCTCATAGTTCGTGCACTCTCCATTATTGTTCTTTTCATGCGCTTAGCCACTCCATTTTCCTGTGGAGTCCATGGAACCATTTTCTGCCTACAAATACCATTAAAGGAATAATAATCTTCAAATTATTTGTTGCAATACTCACCACCATTATCATATCTGAGACATTTTAATCTTTCACCCATCTCATTCTCAATCAAGTTTCTCCATTACTTAAATGTTTCAAATACATTAGATTTCTGCTTAAAGAAATAAATCCAAACCTTCCTAGTTGCATCATCTATGAATGTAACATAATACCAAGAGCCACCGAGAGAAGATACCTGAGTAGTTCCAATACATTTGTATGCACAAGCTCTAATTTTTCATCTTTCTTTTGCTTCCCATTCTTGAGAAAACTAACTCTCTTTTGTTTTCCATACACACAACTTTAACATAAATCCATATTAACACATTTTTGACCTGGTAAAACATTCTTTGAATAAAGTAATTTCATTCCTTTTGCACTCATATGCCCAAGTCTATTATGCCACAGTGTTGATTCATAATCCATAGCAACTGTCTGATTTTCTGCTTGCTGAACTACAACAACTATTCCTTAACATTATTTTTATCTACAATAGCTAAAGTAGAGGAACAGTATGACCTATACAAAGATATAAGGTGCCTACTTTCACACCTTTTGCTACCACTAAGGCACATTTTGTAACCTTCCAATTTTTATCATTAAATGTAACAATACAACCTTCATCATCTAGTTGTCCTACTGAAATTAAATTTATTTTTTAAGTTTGGAACGTGCCTTACCTCATGTAGTAGCCAATGATTATTATTCTGCAACTTAATCTTGATTCTTCCCTTTCCAAAAATCTGACAAGGTTTGTTATCTCCCAAATAAACCAACCCAAAATCCCCTTGGACATAATCAAGAAAAAAACTTCTATGGGGCATACCATGAAATGAAGCCCCTAAATCTAACACCCAGGAATCATCAACATTATCAAGGGAAAGAATCAAAACATCCTCATCAGATTTATTACTTACCACATTTGCCTCTTTATTTCCTTCCTTTTTGTCTCCTTTATTTTTTTGAGACCAACAATCTTTCTTTAAATGACTTGGCTTACCATAGTACCAACAATCCCTCTTGTCTCTAGAATCTTTGATTTTCTGACTTAAATTGACTTGGCTTACCATAGTAACACCAACAATCCCTCTTGTCATTCTAGATTGGGACCTTTTGTCCCTAAGGTATCTAGATTTTCCATCGTGACTTCCCACGAATTCCAGAATTTTTTCCTCTCCTTTGTTCCCCCTCCTTCTTCTCTGCATTTAAAACACTAACTGATGTGGATGTTCCATCCTGATGTGCTTTTCCTACGAACTTGTCCTCTCACATGGGACAAACCTCCTTTATGAGGAGAATCCAATCCCAAGGTACTTTGTACCATGTCAACCTCATGTCCACTTCACCTTTTAGGGCTATCTCACATGCCACATGTCAAGATGTGAGGGCTTGTGAGTTCTCAACTCACCTTAGCCCTACATCTTGATATTTGGTGGATCAATCTCAACCGTCCATTTCCCCTAGGATTTCCCAAAAATCCTATAAATACCCCCTCTTTTCTCTCATTTTGGGAGATCATTTTGTGTAGCCAAACTCTTGCAGTTTTATTTCTCAATACTTAGCTATCATGTTTCCAAGCATCATTTGCATCTCATATCACACATCTTTTGTCATCTAAGGAGCATACACATTCAAGATCGAAGGGCCAACCAAAGGATCGACTCAACGCAAGGTATAAAGTTCCATTTCGTGGCTTTGTCTTGTTTTGTTTCCAACTTAGGCTAATCTCGAAGTGTAGGTTGTTTTAGTTGTTTATTTGTGCTCTTTAACTTGTTGCTTGTTTTCTAACACCTATTTCGACCTATCACATTTACATTTACAGAAGTTAATTGACTGGTAACCGTATTAAACTCATTTAAATGATAGCAACTGACCCACCTTCTGCCATTTTCATATTAAATAAATGCTTCATAAGAAATACCTTATTCGAAGCGAAAGGATTTTCATATAACTTCGCTAGGGTTTCCATCAACTCTTGAATTATCTTTGTTGTTGTAATATTGAATGCCATCGATTGTGCCAGGCATAAACGAATGGCTCCCAGTGCCTTTTTGTCCAAAAGATTCCAATCCTCATCACTCATTGTTGTTGGTTTCTTGGATATTCCTTCCAATGGCCTCCATAAATCCTTTTAATAGAGATAATTCTCCATCTACATCTTCCATAACTGATAGTTCTACCCATTGAATTTATCTACCTTCAATTTACCCTCGTTCGCCATTGCTCCCACTTAACCGTGAGACTCCCACTCAACCGTGAGACTTTCTTGTAGACAATAATCAAGCACAACCCACTCTGATACCACTTGTTAGGAATTGCATCTAGAAAATATCAATTAAATGCAAATAAAGATTAAACAGAGGAATGAAAAACACAGAAATAATAATAGCAAGAGATAATATTTAACGTGGTTCACCCAAACTCGGGCTATGTCCACCAACAAAGAGTCCAATATTATTATCCAGTAAATAGAACCAATTACAACCAATAATCCTTGCAACTTGATACTGCTACAAATGTTACAATACAATGTCAACATAAACCCTAACTCTTAGCCTTTTATCAAGACTTATTTTGGTTACAAAAATAGGGTTTTTTATGTTGGCCAAAAGAAAAAATAACTCCAGACACCTTTACAAAATAATAAAAATCATGAGAGGTTTCGAGGGGGTGCTGCCCCTAGACCCTACAAGGTGCACTACCCCTTGACCTTGTCTTGGGGGAGTTGCCCCAAAACCCCCATTAGATAATTTAGGAGGAAATTACATCGATAAAGGTGGGGAAAAAATTAACCTCTGAGTCTAATTAGGCTCCATATAACAACAATATCCCACTTGGAGACTGATCAGACTCCACCCCGTGTCATCTCCCACTTGGAGACTGATCATAACACCGCTGACCCTGTAGCTCCCACTAGAAATAAGCACCATGGACCCTATTGTTATAATTTTATTGTTTTCAGTTTTGAAAACCAACTGAAGCTGAAGAGGAGCTCAACCTCTCCCTTGGCACTGCCTTTGTAAACATATCCACCAAATTGTCATCTGTATGTATCTTTTCCAACCTTAACTAGCCATCATCCAACACCAACCAAATGAAGTGATACCTCAACTGTATGTGTTTGGTCTTTGAATGCAAGGCATAATTCTTTGCAAGATGTATGGCACTCTGGCTATCCGTAAACAAATAACGGTTAGCCTATTGCTTGCCCAATTCTTCCATGAAAGATTGCAGCCATATCATCTCCTTGCTTGCCTCTTTTGCAGGTACATACTCTGCCTTCGTGGTGGATAAAGCAACCACCTTATGCAGTCGTGAGATCCAACTTACTGTTGTCCTACCTACAGTAAAGACATAACCTGTAGTACTATGCCTAGTATCAACATCCCCTGCCAAATATGAGTCTACATAACCTACTAAATCAGTATTAGAGCCCCCAAAACATAAATGTTTATTGGATGTACCTCTCAAATACCTGAGCACACATTTTACTGCATTCCAATGCTCCAATCTAGGATTACTCATATACCTGCTTACGACTACAACAGCATGTGCAATAGCCGGTCTTATACATACCATGGCGTACATTAAACTTCCTACAACTGAAGCATATGGTACCTTGGACATTTTTTCTTCCTTGTCTTGTGTCTTTGGACACATCTCTTAGTCAATTTCAAATGACTAGGAAAAGGTGTGCTGACAACTTTTGCATTCTCCATGTGGAATCTCTACAACACCTTTTCAACATAACCAACCTGAGATAGTGTAACGCCCTGCCTTGGTTACCGTTAAAACAAAGTGTAAAGAATAAAATGAACTGAACAAATTTTTTTTAAAGATATTTAATTACATAACTGCCATAAGGTTTCCAAGACGATGTTACTTAAACCTAATAAATAAACTCAACACATTGTCATAAACATAAGTATAATATTTAATGCCATGAATGAACCAGTTTACAAAACTTAATACAATCGAATATCCATGTCTAGATTACAAGAAGTGAGATTTCAATGAATCTCAATACATCAAAATGATGATACAATGGGAACGCTCTTATACAAGAGGTAAATATACAAAGAGGATAATGATTACATCATATCAAACTTCCATATCCACGAACACGTTCTACATCCACTGTCACGAATAATGAAGTAATTGAAACCAGTTGCAGGTATAGCATCAACTGCATGAAAATTCAAGGAAGGTATAGCACGGTTTCCTCCCAACCACATGGAACCCGAAGGTCCACTCCCTTTGTGCTAGGAGATAATGACAGGTCCACAAACAAGAATACAGAACATTACATTCACGTGGCTCACATACACATTACGACATAACGACTTCAAATTATAACAATTAAACTCCCATATACAAAACACCACAAAAGATAACTCAACACAAGGATCACAATCATGGTATAGACTAAGAGTGTCATCACACTGTCGGGATAGGTTACCCTGGTGAATCTTCCTAGACTACTGGCCCTCTCCAAGAGTTACCCTGGCAGTCTACCGATTCTCGGCCCTTATGCTGACTAATGTGGAGTCATTTCATCTTTCAAGAAGACAAGATGGATGACTAGCCATTCCAGGCCTTCTCAGCCTTTTCTCAATCTATACGAGCATTAAGAAAGTAGGCGAGGCAAACTTTTATCTGAGTTAATGTTTAGATCTACCCAACCCCTAATACATTAGTTAGGTTTCCACTGAATTTACACACCTACAATAGGTTACCTAGATAATCTCTTAGGATTTTGGCCCCTACCGCAAGCCACTCTTTCTATAACATGACTCAACATCAAAAGATAAAGAATAATCTTCAGGCACAAAGAATAAAATCACCTATGCACATATATCACTTACATATTCCAAGTAATAAATTTCCAATATTTCCACAAGGTAACATATATTTGTGCAAGACAAAGTTCCAAAATTATAACACTTCAATAGATTATAAGCTATGAACATAATCAACTTGAATGCCATCAAACAAAACCTCAAGTCTCTAATAACTTAGGAACTCAAAAAGTTAAATAACAAGATTATTAGGCTAAAGATTTATGATATTTATTACATTGATAACATTAAATGTCATTAATCTTTCATCATCTTTATATAAACTAAAGCTTTCCTATTTATGGATATTATAAACTTATTCCATTGATAAATCTGTCATTAAAATACCTATCAACCAGAAATTTATTTAAGACAACAACAAAATAATTTGCGTATCAAGCATGGAAGACAATAGTAGACAATGTTAAAAATAAAGACTATAAGTTGTAAACTGCGCATGAGTTGAACAAAGGAATACCGCGCCTTGCATGATAAGTTACAACTCTGCATGTTTAAGCCTCTCACGGTAAGATTATAACTCAAGCTAGGATAAAAAAATATTATGTGCATACTACAGTTGTCAGTTGATCATAGGTATATCATAACATAGACTTAGCAATATTTGCGCCTATAAAAGAGGACTACACCTTATATAACTCCATTCTCATAGTTTTCTAAATACCAACAGAAAGTTCTATGCCACATTAAGGGGATAACACCGAGCTTTTAATACAAATGCATTCAGAACTCATAACTAGTTATAAGACGTCAAATCTTTCTGATCATTATTTTCTTTAAGAAATGCATGAGCTAAAGCTTGCAGATTACATCAAATGCCAGAAGAATGATTTAGATTCTATTGACAATGATCTAAGTCTACAGCGAATATATATATATATTTTAATATAAGACCATCCTAACATAGACTTAATAGTTACGAATCTTGCATATCTGAACAAAAGAAACCACGCCATACAAAGGATTTAATTACAATTTATATTTAATGTCAGATATTCACCCCTCACATGAAAGATATTTTATAAGGAAAGACAAACAAAGATATCCAAATAAGAATAGTTTCCATATGGCTATAATCTAATTCACCATTACCAATCAGACGCACTAGTGGAGTGGTTAAAGTAAATTCTAAGGTTATTGAGCTTAAATAACGACTTATCAGATGGAGAAGGAGGGCATTCAAGTCGCCGATATACACAGAGGCAGATACGGCAAACTGTGCGTATGTAAAAAAAAATACAAAGTAGTACTACATCTCAGCGTATTTTCCCCTATCTAATAATTAAAGGACAACTAAAGAATAGCAATACAATTATATGAGGTTATATCTGCTGATTAATCTATCAAATCTCAAGCTACAGCCGCGCACTATCTATGGCAAGAAAATTTATGATAAATAAATAAAAATATACTCTTCAAAACAAGAAAATTGACACCCAAGTCAAGCTATAGAGATTTTAAGGAAGCTACACACAAATCTAATGGGTAGATTATATAAAAGTTGAATAATATTAATCTATAGGTGACTATAAATGAAAATATATGAATTCAAGATTCGCACTCAGTAATGTTAAATTCAAAGGTTCCTAAGAATGGACGATACAATAAAATGTTAACTCTATATCCCTAAGCGTGTCTTCTATAATGATTAGTTTGGAGATATATAGTTTAAGATTGTATAAGGAATTGGCTATAGGCAATTTTAATGATAAATAAATACCCTTTTATTTCATAAAGTTATAATTCTCAGCATAAAATACCATGAATACCATGTCACCTAAATTTAAAACTACAACCATTTAAATGTCCAAATCAGGAGTTTGTTTAAATATATTTTTGAAAATAAAGGAGAAACTTCAATCCTTTCTAAAAATCTCAAATTCAAGCAAACACATTCATCTTACAGCCAAATTAAAGACAATTTCAGATCTTGAATAATAAATTTACAGTATATTTTTATTCTTTCCTATTTTAATATCCAAATACTCTTCTAATTATGTTTCCTTGTTGCTTGTGCAGGTACAGCAAAACAATTTCCTTACAAATCAACAAAATTCAACATTATGTTTCCAGAATTTAACACAAGAATTTAAAATCAAGAAGAAAACCTATTTTGAAGATTGATAACTAGTTGAAAATGATTCTCTGAGACTTCTGTCAATTCCGCTATCAAATCACCAGGCTTCAACGATGAAATTTGAACCACTACAGCTTCTAAATTACGCTTGTAAACTAATTCTTAAGATAAAAGTTTTTCTGAAACGATTATCGTGCAAATTTTTTCTAAAAACTGCTGCCGTGAAAATTTCTTCCAAATTCTTCCTGTGAATGTAAAATTGCAATCCCTAAAATATATTAATGCATTCAATTTACTCTCAATCATAAAACTTAACTGATTGTTCATTATGCATTCAAAATAGATCAATCAGTTCAACTTCCACTTTTAATAAGAAATCAGATTTTGGATGTTGAAGTTGACATTATATCAATTTTTGGACTGATGGTGACAGCGTGTGTGTGCGGGCGAGCTAGGGAACCTGAGCCCTAGCTTGCAGACTGGATATTCTGTGCGCAGGGGTCTTTGCATGCTCGTGGGGGGTCAAGGGGACCAGGCTTACATATTGGGTTGCTTTCTTTTTTGTCTTTGGGTACTGCATGACTTTCCTCTGGTGCTGCGTTGGGTGTAGCTATTGTGAGTTCAAACGTGGAATTTTCTCTTTATTTTGAGTGTCCTTTGGTATGTGCTTCTTGCATGCTTGGGGAGGGGCGGTTTTCTTCCTTTGTGTTGCTGATTCTTGTGTTGGTGCGCCCGTTTGGGCTCTTGCTTTGGTTTTGGCCTGGTGAACGGGGGCTGCGGGAGCCCTCATATTGTTGATATAAATGACAGCTCATGTGCCTTTAGATATGGCGGGTCTTGATTCTCCTTCGGCTGAGGTGGACGCTGGAATTCCCTCTCAGCATTCTTCTGGATCGGGTGGGGTTCGAAATGGTGCCCTTAAACTACAAAAGGTGAATGGATGCTTGGAGAGGGCTCAAGAGCGGCCAGTTTTAGTAATACAATTAGAATCGATAGCTGAAGATATTGATTACTATTGCAACCATGTTTTGATTTGCAAGTTCATGGGGATGAGGGTTTCTCTCACATTTCTTGATAATTGGATTCGTAAGACATGGAACCCGGAAGGCAATTTTGATATTTTAATGGCTGCAAATAACTTCTTTATGGTATATTTCTTGTGTGTTTCTGATCGAAACAGGGCTTTTGAAGGTGTTATGTACTTCTATAATCAGGTGGGTCTTTTCATCAAACCATGGCATGTTGGCTTTAACTCGGCAGAGGAATTACCTTCTAGAGTATCAGTTTGGGTTCATCTGCCTCGGCTGCCACTAGAATGTTGGAGAAGTGATATACTGCAGTCGATTTCGTTGTTGCTGGGAAGACCTATTGGTTCTTCTCAACAGACTCTAAATAAGAGAATTTTTTCTTATGCAAGGGTTTGTGTTGAAATTGATTTGAGTCAGTCGTTACCAGATTCTATTGATATGACTGTTGGATCCTACTCTTGGACTCAATTGTTAGATTATGAGATGCTACCTTTCAGGTGTCGAGTATGTCATGAATATGGGCATCTCCAACGGAGGTGTCCCCATCCTCCGGGTGCTTTTGGTACAAGTAATGCTCCTTCTCAGCCCTTTTTGAATGCTGAAAAAGGTAAAGCTCCCATGTAGGGAGGGGGGCTGATAAGGAGGGATTCATCCCGGTTAAGACTCAGAATCGTAATCGAGGCCAAAAGAGATCATTTAAGGATAGGCAGGAGGAAGAGACTCTCAATAGGTTTGAGGCACTTGAAGATTTAGTCCAGGAGGAGGGTTTTCAAGAAGTTCTATAGAGATCAGTGAGTTCTTTCGCTAAGGAGGTGCCTGGAGTTCAGTCTATTGGGCCTCCAAGTTTGATTCCAATTGGAGTACAGGGTTCTCAAATAGCTACTGTTGAATCTTCTCCAGACCTTGCTTTGGTCATGACTGGTTTGGTGATGGAGGCATCTAGTGGGCCTTCTGACACTGGTGGAGTTCTCTCTGAGTTGCGGGGTGCTTCTGATCTAGGTAAACATAAGTCTCATTCTCCTGGTTTAGGTCTGCAACAAAAAAATTCCAAGAAAGGGGCTCTTGAGAAACCTCTTAAGGTGGGTAGAAAGAAGGGTCAAGAAAAGGTCAAGCTAACTGGTGAGACGTTGGTGGAGTTAGGTTCGGTGAAGACTATTGATACTCACTTCTCCTAGCCTCCTCGATGATTGTGCTTTCTTGGAATGTGCGGGGTATGAATAGCATCCTTAGACAGAAGGATATTCGAGATTTGATTTGGTCTCATTCTCCTGATGTGGTTTTCTTACAGGAAACTAAGTTGTCTGTTGATAGTATGATGGCAGTGGTTTCTAAGATTTGGGTTCGAGGTCAGTGCCAATGTGTTGGGGCGTCTGGTAATTCTGGTGGGGTGGCTTGTTTATGGGACCCACATAGAGTTAGACCAATTTGGTGGTTCTCTTGTAGAGGTTTGATTTCTTGTGTTGCTTCTCATCTTGAGTCAGGGGAGAGAGTTCTCTTCTCGAACCTATATGCTCCGACTGACTTACAGGGTAAGGTTTTGTTGTGGGACCATGTGCGATATGTGAGGTCTTTGGATCTGTACCTTCCTTGGATTCTGGCTGGGGATCTTAATGTCGTCACTTCTTTGGAGGAGAAGAGGGGTGGTAATGCCCGTCTGGACTCTGCTTCAACTCTCTTGAAGGATAATATTGCACTCTTGAACCTGGTTGACATCAAGCCGGGCAATGGGTTATTCACCTGGAGTAATAGAAGATGTGGGGAAGCGGCTATTTCTCAAAGATTAGATAGATTCCTGGTTTCTAGTTTCTAGATGGGGGATAGGTGGGTGACTAGCTCTGAGATTTTGGATGGTAGGGGTTCTAATCACTAGCCAATCAAACTTACTGCTGCTTTACCCCGACAAGGTATAAACCAGTCTTTTAAGTTTCAGCTTATGTGGCTCAGGGATGATTCTCTTCATGACTTACTTCTTGGATGATGGATTTTTGGGAAGCCGGCACATGGAACTGCTATGTACTCCTTCTCGAAGCAGCTTCAGTTTGTGAAGTATAAGTTGAAGCGCTGGAATAGGCAGCACTTTGGTAATCTCTTCCAAGAAAAGAAAAATGCTCAGTCTCAGTTGGACTCAATTACTCGACAGATTTGGGACCAAGGTTTCACAGAGGAGCTTGGATTGCTTGAAGCTGTTGTGGTGAAGGATGTGGAAGAATGGAACTTAAGGGAGGATATTTTTTGGAAACAGAAATCCAGAATTGAGTGGCTCCAGGCTGGAGACATAAATACTTCCTTCTTCCACAACTCGGTGAAGGATAGAAAGAAAGGTAATGTTATCTCCTCTTTAGTGTCGGAGAATGGAGAGATTTATTCTTCTTCTGCATCTATTTCTGATGAGTCTATCTGTTTCTTCTCTGTGCTGTTGTCTGAGGACTTCCCTCCAGCGGAGGAGGATGAAGCTTTGATCCTGGGTAGCATACCGCCTTTGGTTACTAGATAAATGAATGAATCTTTGCTCAGTCCTATCTCTTTATATGAGCTTGAAGCGATTGTTTTTCAGATGAAAAGAGGGAAAGCCCCAGGGCCTGATGGGTTTCCAGCTGAATTCTTCCAGGAGTTTTGGGAAGTGATTAAATTGGACCTTCTGGCGGTTGTTCAAGAATCTCTTTTGAACAAACAAATGTTGACATCTATGAATGCTACTTTTTTAGCCCTCATACCAAAGAAGGTGGGGGCTAATGCTTTGGATAATTTTAAGCCCATTGCTTTGTGTAATGTGGTGTATAAAATAATTACAAAGCTGATTGTTGAGCGGCTGAAACCTTGGTTAGGCAGGCTAATCTCAGAAGAACAAAGGGGTTTTGTTGCTGGTAGACAAATTTTGGATGGTGTCATTATTGCTGCCAAGACCATTCATTCTATGGCAAACTCTAAAGAGAAAGCCATGTTCATCAAGTTGGACATGGCTAAAGCTTATGATCGTGTTAAATGGGCCTTCTTGTTCAAGCTTCTGGAAGCATTTGGTTTTGCTAGTGATTGGATTGAGTGGGTCAAGAGTTGTGTCACTTCGTCATCCTTCTCTGTGTTGGTTAATGGTGAGCCCTCTGAGTTGTTCAGGGCTTCTAGGGGGCTCAGACAAGGAGATCCCTTGTCTCCCTATTTGTTTATTTTGCTTGTGGAAGGCCTAGGGAGGTTTATAAGATATCGCATGGAGTGTGGCTTGATACAGGGGTGGAGTTGGGGAAATAACATTCCCTCCTAGTCTCATCTGTAGTTTGTGGATGATACTACTCTCTTGGGTCGTGCCAAGGTTGAGGAAGCTGTCAGATGGCGTAGCACTCTGGATTGTTACTTGGTTGCTTCAGGTCAACGAATCAATGAAGGGAAGTCCTCTATTAACTTCTTTAATACTCCAAATATTATTCAAAGGAGGATCGCTGGTATTTTTCATTTTCAGATTGGTACTCTTCCTTTTGTTTATCTTGGCATCCCGCTTGCGGTTCGCTCGCTTCCTAAACTATTTTGGAAGGGGATTATTGATAAGTTTTGGAATCTGGTCAGTCATTGGACTTGCAGGTGGCTCTCTTCTGCTGGTAGAGTGACTCTGCTAAAGTCTGTGGTGCAAGCTCTTCCTTTATACAAATGCTTTGTTCTCTCTGTACCCTCTAGTTTTATCAAAGATTTTGAAAAATTGTCTAGGCAATTCCTTTGGACAGGCAACCTTCTTCATAGAAAGTGGAGCTTGGTTAAATGGGATGTCATTTGTAGACCGAAGCAGGAAGGCGGGTTGGGACTGCGCAGGGCTGACTTGAATGGGCAAGCTCTAGCTGCGAAACTGTATTGGTTGTGGTGCTCTCAACAAAATCAGTTGTGGGCTAAAATCCTTACCTTAAAGTATCTTGGTGAGGTCGAGAGTGTTGATGTGGCTCGCTTTAGCTTAGAAGGGAAGGGTTCTATGATTTGGGGCACTCTTAAAAGGGGTGCCAAGTTGGTCAAACAGGGGTTGTTTTGGATTTGTAATGAGGGTAAGGATGCTCTTTTCTGGCATGATTCTTGGGATGGATATCCTCCCATTTTGGCTACACATCCTCATCTGCAAAATTTGTGTCAACACTTCACTGATGCTAGTTTTTGTCACGTGGTTGATTTTAAAACTCATCAAACATTGGGGCATGCTACAGTTTTCAGGTGGAAGGATCCAAGGGAATGGCCTCCTGATGGTACAGTTGAGGACCGTCAAGAGCTTGCAGGGATTTTATTTGGACATGCTTGTAGTTCCCTCTCTGGGTGTGATGTGTTGGCTTGGGACTCTGATCCAAAAGGAAGATTCTCTGTTGCTTCAGGTTATGTTGTCCTTGATAAGCAATTGTTTGGGAGTACCGAGATCTCATGGTGGAAGAAGGTTTGGAATAAGTTTGCATGGCCTAAGTGCAATTTCTTCTCTTGGTTAGTGGTGCAAGGAAAATGTCTTACTTGGGAGAATCTCTGCAAGCGTGGTTTTCAGGGACCTTCTATGTGTGTTATGTGTGCTTGTGTTATGTGTGCTGGTCATGAAGAGTGTATTTCTCATTTTTTCTTTCAGTGCTCTTTTGAGAAAGCCATTTGGCACTTTTGGTGGAATCAGTGGCGTATGCCGTGTAGACATGTTTTCTCTTTGAAGGAATTTTGGGAATGTCAAGGGTCTCCTTCGGTTAGGACTTCTTTTCTTCTAATTGCTTGGGTTATTGGCCCTAGTCTGATAATTTGGCATATTTGGTTGGAACGCAATCGAAGAATTTTCTTGGATAGGAGGTTGCTGATTGGTCAGCTTTGGTTGAGAATTTTGGGGGGCCTTCAGGAAACTTTGGTAGCTAAGTGTGATTTGTCTGTTCCTGTGGATCCTGGTGATTTTGGAGTTGTTAGTGCTTTGGGGCTATCCCTAGGGGGGAAAAGAATTGTGAGGACTGTTCGCCATGGGCGTGGGAGGGAGAAGGTTAGTCGGGTTGGTCACTGGTGTCCCCCTGCTCTGGGGGAGTTGAAAATTAATACTGATGGCTCTTCTAGAGGAAATCCTGGGCATGCTGGTGTTGGTGGCATTGGTAGAGATTACTCAAGAGTGGTGGTGTTTTTCTTTATTTACAGAGGTCAGCATACTAATAACCTCATGGAGGTCACTGCCATTCTCCTGGCTTTGGAACGGGCTTGTTCTCTGGGATGGAGAAGGATTGTTTGTGAATCTGATTCTCTGTTGTTATTGACCTTCTAAATAAGAGGCGGTTTGAGGAGGTGAATTGGCAGTTGGTGTGTGATAAATATGTTAGTATCAAAGTAAAACAATAAAAACACACAAATGAAACATTAAACTAAAGAAACAAAAGAAACAAACAGAGCTTCTTCAGAGTCGTTCCATTTTCCTCTATCTCCAGGGATTTGTTTGAAGCTGTTGCTCTCAGATTGTATAAGCAAGGCTTCTCCGAATGGCAACCTGTAGAATGAGTATGCAATAAGGAAAGTACTTCTATCTTATATGCTGATGGAGTGAAATTGTGAAATGCTGATACGGATATACGTAGATTATGCACAGGGGCTGTGGATTGTGGATGCTATGATATGAGGTGAATAAGCCATGATATGAAATGATTCTACAATCTATGATGCTAGAATGCTATGAATACTACAAGGCTATGCTATTGCAAATTGGCTATAGTTTTCCTGTATGAAAGCTTCTCTATGATTTCAAAGAACCGACAGTCCTTTTTATAGCTTTTTGCAGGCAAGAGCCTGGCTGGCAAAGATCAATGGCTGTGAGATTGTCTGGTAGATTTAAATGGTGAGAGATGGAGAGGTTGAGAGGAAGATAGAGAATGTTGGGAGGTTGGAGAGAAGAATGGAGGCTTGTCTTCAACCCACGAGAACAATCTTGCACAGGAACAGAGAAATTAATTTTTTTGTTTTGGAAGTTTGTTTCACGGTTGTTGAAGATAATCCCAATTAATTAAATAAATAAATAAATTTATTTAATTTTGTGTGAGTTTTGAGGAAATTAAATATTTTTAAAATATTTAATTTTAGAACTATAGAAGACTTAATTAAATATTTAGAATATTTAATTGCAAATAGACTTTAGAAGAATTTAATTAAATATTTTGAGATATTTAATTGTGAGTAGACTTTAGAGGAATTAATTAAATATTTAGAATATTTAATTGTGATGGAATTTAGACGATAAGAAAATTTAATCTTTATTTGAATAAAATATTCAGGCCAAGATTATATGATAATTAATATAAATAAATCGTAATGTTTATTTAATTAATTAAGAAATGGATAAGAAAAGTGATTAAATAAACTTATTTATTTAATTGAAATGAAAGAATGAACAATATAAATAAATTATGTAGATTTATTTATACGTAGATCAAATTCAGAGATTTAATTAAATATTAAAAATATTTAATTAATTACCAGACTATGTGATGTGACCATTTTTAGGTGTATACATTTTGCCCCTCTTTGAAGTAATGTGTTTTACGCATTGCTTCAAAGAATTTTGAAATTTTCCCCAGATGTTGACTGTCGAATGTTGATAGGTAGATGCCCCCTCGAACGATGAATCGATAAGATTTTGATTTTTGTGAATTTTTTTGAATTTTTAGATTTTTTTTTTTTAAAATTTTTGATTTTTATGATTTTGAAGATGTCGATTCATCGTTTGAAAATGATGATGTGAAGAAAATGACTTGAAAAGATGTAAGATGAAAAATTGATGACTAAATTGCCCCTGCTATGATAAAATGTGTTAAAATGCCCCAATTTTGCTTTTAAATAGGTTTAAAATGTCATTTTCCATTTCATTTTCCATTTTAACCTAGTAAAAATTGTAAATTTTGAGCTCTGGAGTGAGAAAGATGGCACTTCCGATTCACCAGCACCGTTTCGAGCGCATCCGACGACATCAGCGGCCGACGCACTATGGACCTGCGGTATGTTCCCCGTTAAACTTCTGCCTTTTGAAAAAAAATCGTTTAGGGCACGTTTATCCATGTTTTATGTAGTAAAGTTGTGTTTTAGCGCCCTTGAATATTTTCATAGCGCCCATGATAATTTCCATAGCGCCTATGATTCTGTAGCGCCCATGAGGCTTTCTGTAGCGCCCTTTATCCTTTTTGTAGCGCCCTTGATCCTGTAGCATCCATGAGGAATTCTATAGCACCCATGATCTTTTTCATAGCGCCCATGATTAGATGTTGTTGTGAGTGATAAATTTGTTTCCAAAGTTGTTAGAAAACAAATAATAACTGATAAATTTGCTTTTAAAGTTGTTAAAAACAAATAGGATCGATAAGTTTGTTTCTAAAGTTGTTAAAAACAAACAGGATGTTGATAAATTTGCTTTCCATGATGATGAAAAACAAATAGTTGGTTGATATGTTTGCTTCTAAGGTTGTTAAAAACAAACATGATTTGATAAATTTGCTTTCCATGATGATGAAAAACAAACAGTTTGATTGATATGTTTGCTTCTAAGGTTGTTAAAAATAAACATGATTTTGATAAATTTGCTTTCCATGATGATGAAAAACAAATAGTTGATATTGATATGTTTGCTTTTAAGGTTGTTAAAAACAAACATGATTTTGATAAATTTGCTTTCCATGATGATGAAAAATAAATAGTTGTTGATTTGATTTGATAAGTTTCAATTGATAAGTTTGCTTCCAAAGTTGTTGAAAACAAACAGTAGATTTGATAAATTTGCTTTCAAGGTTGTTGAAAACAAATAGTCGAATGATGTATTCCGATTAGATTGATTTGATTGATTTGATGAGCCATTTTGATTTGAATAATGGTCTGATCTTCTGATGTTATTGATGGTTTGATCTTCTAATGTAGGAGCAGGTGGTGTGAGATGAACAACATCTGGGGGTAGCACCTCATAGTGTTTTCATGTGATCAGCTTTGATTTTTTTATTGAGACATTGTATACTTTGCCAGCTTTTGGGAAAATCTATAAATGCAAAATGCAGATTCTAACATGTATGCAATCTATACTGACCATGCAGGTTATCCGTACAATATTGCCATTCTGAGAGCTTATTTGTGCTTTTTGTGTCATCATAGAGCATTGAAATGTTGAAAGTCAATACAAGCATCAAAGGGTATGTTAGCACCAGTGATGACCTGACTATTGCTTTCATGATTTTTAATATAGCAAGATAATACAAGAATCTAGGTATAATTGAACTGAGATGACATGAGTATCGCTTGCATAAACAGACAAGAGTTAACCCTTTTCCCATGCAAATTCTAAAATGTCAGCAATGATACTTAGTAAAGCATGTCTCGCGACTAATTTGCATAGTACTAATGATTCGCTCACAAACAACAGACAAATAAAAATCATACTCCTTCCTTGCTTTTCTAGTTCAGTACATCATTGAATTGCTCCAGATATATGATAGAAAATCAAACAACCATTCAAATCTTGCCTAAAAATATTTCAAACATTATTCTGATTAAGATCATCCAACTTGGTTATCAACATTGATGTTTTTTTGTTTTGATATTTGTTTGGATCATTTTGTTTTGATTTCAATTAGCATTTAATAAGCATGTTGTAGTTGATTTGATACGGCAATGGATGTTGCATTTTGTCAAACCGTCTTGTGTCTATTTGTGATGTTTGAAAAGCTCGTTGCCCCTCTCTTGTTCAGTCTGTGTTTCTGCCCCTAGTGCAAACACAACCTAAAGATTATGGATTATGTACAAATTTCATCAAGCCATGATGAAACATAAGGATTCTCGTTGCATGATCTGGATATGAAAGATATGTGCAGATGATAGATATGGATGAATGATGGCATAAGATAAGATATATGATGTTCAAGAAGATCCTTAACCTTGTCAAGATCAAAGGTGGAAATGTAAGGAATGGGAATAGAAAGGATAATGACCATGAATGATAAGATGGATGAAACTTGTCCCTAAGTGTAGAGTGCAAGAGAAATATGGAAGATAGGATATGGATGATAGGGAGATGGAGGAAGGACTTAAGCATCAAGTTTCACAACAAATATCCCTCTAATAAACCATGGCAATGGGAATTAGAATCCTAAATGTTGGTAGATTAATGATATGATGGAAGAATCTAAGGACTTATGCAAAAGTTTGGATTAAAGGAGAATGATAGGGTATGAATGTTGGATAATGGATAGGAGATTGGAAGACCTGTTGATGGATAGATGGAAAGGTTGGAAAGATCAACATTTGCACACACCTTGAAGGGCGGTGAAGTGATGGAGGAAAAATGGATTTGGAAGGTGATAGGTTATTAGATGGAAAATTGGAGGAAGCCTTTGGATTAGCAAATTTGGATGCCAATTTAGATTTTATTGCTTCTATGAGACTTTTAGGAATCCACATGACTTTTGACTTTGAGTTTTGCTTTGTGGACCTTTGTGGCCTTTGACATTTTTCTTTTTGATTTATGGACCTTTGTGGTCTTTGAAAATTGCCTTTTCTCTTTGACGGGCCTTTGTGGTCTTTTAGATTTTTCTTTTGATTTTGGATCAAATTTTCTTTTATTTGTGCATGACTCTTCGAGGAAACATGTTGATCCTTTAATACATGTGGAGTTTTATATAGAAGCTTTTGATATTTGGCACCCAAATTGCTTCCAAGAGCAATGGGAGGGGTGGATTGAGGTGAATGATATGGAGGTATTATGGATGAGTTAATATGGGTATAATTTTGAAAGGGTATCAAGGATGTGTGTCTTTGTTGTTCTTGAAGAATAGGATATGGAGAAATGTGGGACCCTAATATGGATGGAAGGGTTGATGAGCTAGGGTTGGGGTGATAAGGACCAAGGATAGATGGAAGGTTTGATGAACTAGGATAAGGACCTAGGATAGATTATGTTTTTGATGGACTAGGATACCTAGGTTGAGCATGAGGTGTATAACCAAGGCCATGAGAATATGGATGTGCTTGGACAGAAAGGGGTTCTAGGATACCTTGCTCATGAAGGCCTAAACCTTTTCCTTTGTAATTCATACTTTGACACATTCGTTTACCAATGGGATATGCATTGTTTGTGAAACAAGATGCGAGTCCATTGTGAGGAGGATATGATACGGATGAGAGGATAGGTGTTGGAAGTAAACCAGAATGGATAAATGTGGAGGATCCCAATTTATAGGTGTGGGGTTCATGGATAACTTGAATAGGTGTGATAGGCTCTTGACATGGGGATGATGGGGTGTTTTGATCTTGACTTGGAAAAGGATTATGAAGTGGTATGAAAGGCATATCTTGATCAAGAGAAGGATAATCATCTTCATGGGATGAAAGGGTATCCTTGAATGGAAGCATATATTGATCTTGATGAGGAATGGAATCGTGAAATTTTGTAGAAATCATAGCTTGATCATCAATTGGTAAGACATCATTAGATAGGACGAAAAAACTATCATGCTCTTGTGATGTGATGGAATCATGGGATGGTATGGATTGATTAGATGATGTGGACAGAGAACTTGGAAGAACATTTTGTTCTTGAGATGGAAGAGGATTATCATGGGTGAATAATGAAAGGAGGGGATCATCATATGGTTCTTGAGAGATGGGATCTTGATCGAAGATAGGAAGGGTTTGTAGAATGTTTTGATCGAGATGTGTAGATTGAAATGAATCATTGGATGTAAAGGATATGATAGAAGAAGGTGATTGAATGGAATCGTTATCTTGAGTGAAAGAATCGTGAGGTTCATTTTGAATTATGGGGGATGAAGATAAATGCATGACATGACAGGATTGGTCAATTTTATTTGATGGCTTAGATTTAGGCTTCTCAGTTAACCTTTGCAAAAATTCAAAAACATTGAATTTGGATGATGTTGCTTTTGGAGGAGAAGAGGTTACATTCATATTTCTATCAAAGGACTTCGTAGTTGTGCCCCCTTGTATTTTCTTGATTTGCATTTGGAGTGTTCTTATTTGTTGGGGAAGACTACTAAGATCATTTAATGGAGTTTTAGTCTTTTCAGGATCTTCCTTAATTTTCTCCATATTATAGTTAGAGGGCAATTTGGCACCTTGGTTTGCTAAAAAAAGAAAGTAGCCTTCTTTATCTCGCTCTAAGATCTTGTCCAAAATTTGGTGAAACTGTGGATCCTGTTCAACTTCTTGAATCATTTCATCGGTTATTTCATCATTTGAACTATTCCCAGTACGAAACCTATGAAAAGGATTTTCTTCCCTATCACCCATGTTGTAAAGTGGACAACAGGCATATGCTTTTGAAATGTTCTTCTAGACTTAGATCACAGTTTTATAAGTGCAAAAATGATGATGTCTTGATCTGATAAGATGAAAATCTTATGATATGATCAAATGACGTTTCTAACCCTTGATTGTGGCTTCCAAGATGAAAGGATATCAGAATCCTGTTGGGGAAGTTGAATCAATAATCAAAAACTTGTTTGAAAAGATGCACTTTTTTTTGAGATTTGATCCTAGTCTCAAAAAATGATAAGTGTAATCAATGTAATTATGAGTTTTGGATGATCTTAACTGAATTAATGTATTGAAAACACATCAAACAATTTGTAGAATAGTTGTTTTAAGTCCTATGCTAAACATCAAGTGTATGATCAAAATGTTTTTCAAAAATTGTTTTAACAGGTTTTACACATGATAGATAGATCAAGCAGACTCACTCTTAGTACTCAAGTAGGTCATCATAGTAATCAACAACCCACATCTTAAAACTGCGTCGACACACACCCATGTGTCACCAAATTTTTGTTTTTCTGTGTGGAGTGATGGAAGTGGATCCCCTGAGCAAACAGTCCTTGGCAGTTATATGGTGAGTATCTTGGGGGTAGATTCTTCCCTCCCCTGCACTGTGATTATTATGATGTTCAAAACCGACTTAGTTAGATACTACACTAAGTTTGTAGTAAGGGTTTTCGTTCTGCGGCAAATGATATACTCCCTCGAGAGACCTCCCTACCTTTAGAACAAAGGCTTTGGGGATGGTTATCTTGCACACTACCGTCAAAGAGGGTTTCCCCAATTTTGCTTTAAATTTTATAGTGGGGTGGAATAGCCTGGCTTTGGCTTGAACCCACTTGAGTCGTTCCTCTTGGGTGAGTACTTTTTCCCACAAGAGCAGGCTCTCTAAAAGGTATTATAAAAACTTGAAATTGCATGAAATGAAAAAGATGAGTTTGGCATTTTGATCACCCAGTTAAGGGGAGAGCATAGGCCTATCACCGTTTAAAGCAAAGCAAACAAAAGTTCAATTTTAAGCCCAAATAAAGAATTTTCTATGCTAGGTGAAGATGTTGCTTCACAAAAACATGGAGTTCTTTTTAGCCCAAAATAAAAGATGAAGTGACTATCCTAGGATTGCTTGATTCTTGAATTATGTGACTATCCTGGGATTGCTTAATTTTGAATTATTTGACTATCCTAGGATTGCTTCATTCTTTTAAAATTCTTACTGTTCACGGTCGCGTCAGATTCAGTCAAATCTTACTTAAGTTACAAATTACAATTTGCAGCCTTTTTAGAAGTGCGCTATAACAGACATCACGGGCGCTAAAACAGAGTTCACGGGCATTGCAGGATGAATTAAGAGCGCTGCAGGATGAATCACGGGCGCTGCAGGATGAATCACGAGTGCTGCAGGATGAATTAAAGGTGCTGCAGGATGAATTAAAGGTGTTGCAAGATGAATTAAGGGCGCTGCAGGATGAATCACGGGCGCTGAACTGGGTGTGAATTTTGATGAAGCGTGTTTATTGCGCTAATACTATGTTTTAGCCGTGACTTGTCAGAAAAACCTGCAAAAAGATGTTAAAATAGGGGCAAGAGCCCCACGGTGGGTGCCAAAAATGGCGTGATAAATATGTTAGTATCAAAGTAAAACAATAAAAACACACAAATGAAACATTAAACTAAAGAAACAAAAGAAACAAACAGAGCTTCTTCAAAGCCGTTCCATTTTCCTCTATCTCTAGGGATTTGTTTGAAGCTGCTGCTCTCAGATTGTATAAGCAAGGCTTCTTCGAATGGCAACCTGTAGAACGAGTATGCAATAAGGAAAGTACTTCTATCCTATATGTTGATGGAGTGAAATTGTGAAATGCTGATACGGATATGCACAGGGGCTGTAGATTATGCACAGGGGCTGTGGATTGTGGATGCTATGATATGAGGTGAATAAGTCATGATATGAAATGATTCTACAATCTATGATGTTAGAATGCTATGAATACTAGAAGGCTATGCTATTGAAAATTGGCTATAGTTTTCCTGTATGAAAGCTTCTCTATGATTTCAAAGAACCAATAGTCATTTTTATAGCTTTTTGCAGGCAAGAGCCTGGCTGGCAAAGATCAATGGTTGTGAGATTGTCTGGTAGATTTGAATGGTGAGAGATGGAGAGGTTGAGAGGAAGATGGAGAATGTTGGGAGGTTGGAGAGAAGAATGGAGGCTTGTCTTCAACCCACGGGAACAAGCTTGCACAGGAACAGAGAAATTAATTTTTCTGTTTTGGAAGTTTGTTTCACGGTTGTTGAAGATAATCCCAATTAAATAAATAAATAAATAAATTTTTAATTTTGTGTGAGTTTTGAGGAAATTAAATATTTTTGAAATATTTAATTTTAGAACTATAGAAGACTTAATTAAATATTTAGAATATTTAATTGCAAATAGACTTTAGAAGAATTTAATTAAATATTTTGAGATATTTAATTGTGAGTAGACTTTAGAGGAATTAATTAAATATTTAGAATATTTAATTGTGATGGAATTTAGAGGATAAGAAAATTTAATCTTTATTTGAATAAAATATTCAAGCCAAGATTATATGATAATTAATATAAATAAATCGTAATGTTTATTTAATTAATTAAGAAATGGATAAGAAAAGTGATTAAATAAACTTATTTATTTAATCAAAATGAAAGAATGAACAATATAAATAAATTATTTAGATTTATTTATACGTAGATCGAATTCAGAGATTTAATTAAATATTAAAAATATTTAATTAATTACCAGACTATGTGATGTGACCATTTTTAGGTGTATACAGTTGGCTGTGGTGATCAAGCAAATTGTTGTTTTGAGCACTACCTTGGACTCTGTTGTTTTTTGTCATGTCCCTCGGGAGTGGAATAAGGTGGCTGATGCCCTGGCTAGGTGGGCTTCTGAGCATATGGGGACTTGGAATGTGGCAGATTGGGGCACTCTCCCAGAAGATTTGGCTTTGGTTCTTGAAGATTTGGTTATGGAAGATATGAGGTGCTTCTTAGGTGTAACTTAATTTGGTGATGTTTTGGTGCTCTTGCTGGGCTTTTTCTCCTATTTTGTAATGCTCTTCTGATTCAATAAATTTTTACCCTCTTTTTATTAAAAAAAATAAAAAATAAGAAATCAGATTTTCAACTGCCAATCAAAGATTCATATCTTGTTGAAAATATCTTTTCTTTAAAATATCTATTTCCTCATAATTCCAGTTTGCATAAATAAATCAACAATATATATTTTAATTAAAAGCATTTGCAAAGAAATAACTTTCACTTTTAAATATCGATAACTTATTTAATTTTAAATTAATAAATTAAATTACAAACATAACCATGAACATTTATAAATACATTAACAGCTATTTATTAAACTTAAATAATAAATTCTCAAACAAAACAATACAAACATATATGATACAACAGAACAAACTGGACAACATCAAGGGGTAACAAATAGATACTCGTTCGATAAAGAACGATGGTTAAAAAAGGACCTGTCAATACCTCCAATCAACATAATTTTATTGAATTAGGGTACGCTCAGACCTGTCAAGCAGGTGGAGCCGATACTCGGTACCTGTATCTGCAGGAAACATCAACGTTAAAACATATATACTTATATTAGAAAAAACACCGTGAAGAAGAATTACAACATAGCAGGGTACTCACAAATGAGTAATGCTACACTGTCTTCTTCACCAACGTAGACGAGCAAGATAAATCATAAGCAATCATCTCAACATGATAACCACATGAAATTTCATAAGCAAATAAACCATATCATGTACGTGTCTATCTTAGTATCATCAAACTAACACAACCAGATAATCAGGATGTCAATGTATCATCCACGAAGTACAAAATAATATAATATCAAAGTCGCCTCTGAAAAGGAACAACATAGTATCATAATCAACTAAAACATCTATCAAGCAAAAACAAACTAATTAGAGAGTTGAAACCAGAGGGACACTACAGATAGAGTCAATTTTTTGTTCTTCCTATCTCTTCAAATTCTCATACCAAGGATTTGTTTTGTTGCCCCCAAATCCTTCATAGCAAATGATTTTGCTAACTGATGTTTTAATTCACTTATGTGATCCATGTTAGACCCTGCTACAAACATGTCATCAACATATAAACATAAAATAATGTAGTTATCATTGTCCAACCTCTTAAAATAAACACAATGGTCAGAATTACACTTGTTGTAGCCTTGCTCAGCCATAAAACCATCAAATTTCAAGTACCATTGTCGAGGTGCTTGTTTCAAGCCATATAAACTCTTCTTCAATCTACATACCAATTTCTCCTTGCCTTTGACCTCAAATCCTTGGGGCTGTTCCATATATATCTCCTCCAAATCACCATGGAGAAAGGCAGTTTTCACATCTAGTTGTTCCAAATGAAAATCTTCAACAACCACAATACTTAAAATAGTATGAATAGAAGTCATCTTAACAACCAGAGAAAAATCTCAACAAAATCAATGCCCTTTTTCTGTGCAAATCCTTTTACAACTAACCTGGCTTTAAATTTTTTCTTACCTCCATCTTCCTCTTACAGCCTATAAACCCATTTGTTTGGTAAATCCTTTTTACCTGGAGGCAACTTGCATAATTCCCAAGTCTAATTTTTTAGCAAGGAGTCAATTTCTTCTTCCATTTCATGCTCCCATTGAACTGTTAACAAAATAGAATACAAAGAGGGAGAAAATCTTTTTGGAGGTCTACTTATCCTTGAAGATCGTCTAACATTCACTGGAGTTTGTGGTATTTTTTGTTGTTGTTGTTGCGGAGCTTGAGGAACCACTGAAACATCATTGTTTGGTGTATCATCCAACACTACATAATCATTTTATTTCTTCTCATGCTACTGCAATTGATCTTTATACAACACTTTCTCATTGAATATGACATCCCTGCGTCTTACAATTTTTTTATTTTCAAAATCCCAAATCCTATAACCAAATTCATCAATTCCATATCCAACAAATATACATTTCTTTGATTTTGCATCAAGCTTGGTTCTATTTTTCAGAATCTACATGTGCAAATGCTGCACAACCAAAGGTCTTGAGAAAAGAATAACTCACCTTCTTACTTGTCCATGCTTCCTCTGGAATACCACAACCTAAAGGATTAGAGGGACCTTTATTGATTAAATAAAAAATAGTGTTTACAACCTCTACCCACATGTTTAAAGGCAGCCCAACATGCAATCTCATAGTGCGTGCATGCTCCATTATTATTTTGTTCATGCGCTTAGCCACTCCATTTTGTTGTGGAGTCCTTAGAACTGTTTTCTGCCTATGAATACCATTAAAGGAATAATAATCCTCAAATTCTTTACTACAATACTCACCACCATTATCAGATCTAAGACATTTTAATCTTTTACCCGTCTCATTCTCAACCAAGCTTCTCCATTTCTTAAATGTTTCAAATACATTAGATTTCTGCTTAAAGAAATAAATCCAAACCTTCCTAGTTGCATCATCTATGAATGTAACACAATACCAAGAGCCACCGAGAGAAGATACCTGAGCAGGTCCCCATACATCTGTATGCACAAGCTCCAATTTTTCATCTTTCTTTTGCTTCCCATCCTTGAGAAAACTAACTCTCTTTTATTTTCCATACACACAACTTTCACATAAATCCATATTAACACATTTTAGATCTGGTAAAACATTATTTTAATGAAGTACTTTCATACCTTTTGCACTAATATTCCCAAGTCTATTATGCCACAATGTTGATTCATAATCCATAGCAACTGTTTGAGTTTTTGCCTGCTGAACTACAACTGTTCCTGAACATTGATTTTTATCTACAATAGCTAAAGTAGAAGGAACAATATGACCTGTACAAAGATATAAGGTGCCTACTTTCACACCTTTTGCTACCACTAAGACACCTTTTGTAACCTTCCAATTTTTATCACTAAATGTAACAACACAACCTTCATCATCTAGTTGCCCTGCTAAAATTAAATTTCTTTTTAACTTTGGAACGTGCCTTACCTCATGTAATAGCCAATTATTATCATTCTACAACTTATTCTTGATTCTTCCCTTTCCAACAATCTGATAGGGTTCGTTATCTCCCAAATAAACTAGCCCAAAATCCCCTTGTACATAATCAAGAAAATAACTTCTATGGGGTGTAGCATGAAATGAAGCCCTTGGATCTAACACCCAAGAATAATCAACATTACCAAGGGAAAGAATCAAAGCATCCTCAACAAATTTATTACTTACCACATTTGCCTCTTTATTTCCTTCCTTTTTGTCTCCTTTATTTTTCTGAGACCAACAATATTTCTTTAAATGACCTGATTTACCACAATACCAGCAATCCCTCTTGTCTCTAGATTGGGACCTTTTGTCCTTTGATTTTCCTCATGACTTCCCATGACTTCCATAATTTTTTCCTCTCTCCTTTGTTATGCCCCTACTTTCTACATTCAAAACACTGCCTGATGTGGATGTTCCACCTGAGCTTTTCCTAAGAATTTTCTCGCTCAAAATAACACCAACAACATCATCAAATTTCAATGTATTCGAACCAGAAACAAAATTGCTAATAGCCATTACCAAGCTATTCCAACTTTCAGGCAAAGAACATAGAATCAAAAGAGCCCTAACTTCTTCATCAAAAATTATATTTATAGAAGTTAATTGACTGGTAACCGTATTAAACTCATTTAAATGATCAACAACTGACCCACCTTCTGCCATTTTCATATTAAATAAATGCTTCATAAGAAATACCTTATTCAAAGCGGAAGGCTTTTCATATAACTTCGCCAGGGTTTCCATCAACTCTTGAGTTATCTTTGTTGTTATAATATTAAATGCCACTGATAGTGCCAGGCATAAACAAATGGCTCCCAGTGCCTTTTTGTCTAGAAGATTCCAATCCTCATCACTCATTATTGTCGGTTTCTTGGATATTCCTTCCAACGACCTCCATAAATCCTTCTAATAGAGATAATCCTCCATCTACATCTTCCATAACTAATAGTTCTGACCATTGAATTTATCTACCTTTAATTTACCCTCATCCACCATTGCTCCCACTTAACCATGAGACTTTCTTGTAGACAATAATCGAACACAACCTGCTTTGATACCACTTGTAAGGAATTGCATGTAGAAAATATCAATTAAATACAAATAAAGATTAAACAGAGGAATGAAAAACACATAAATAATAACAACGAGAGACAATATTTAACGTGGTTCACCCAAACTCGGGCTACTTCCACCAACAGAGAGTCCAATATTATTATCCACTAAATAGAACTGATTACAACTAGTAATCCTTGCAACTCAATACCGTTGTAAATGCTACAATATAATTTCAACAGAAACCCTAACTCTTAGCCTTTTATCAAGACTTATGTCGGTTAAAAAAATAAGGTTTTTTATGTCAGCCAAAAGAAAAAATAACTCTTGACGCCTTTATAAAATAATAAAAGTTGTGAGAGGTTTTGGGGGCGTGCTGCCCCTGGATCCTGTAAGGGGCGTTGCCCCTTGACCCCATCTTGGGGGCGCTACCCCCAAACCTCCATTAGAAAATATGGGGGGAAACCGCACCGATAAAAGTGGGGAAAAATTTAACCTTTGAGTCTAATTAGGCTCCATATAACAACATATAGATGATACTCTCTACAAGGTACAAATTAAGTCATAGTTCTTAGTGTGCACTGAAATAATTTCACTTGTTTGTTATAGGTGGACATTTAGCTTTGTACAATAGAATATTTTATATTTCTATTTCCAATTATAATAATTATAGAAAGGATAATAAAAACAATCTTTAGACTTTATAATTCATCCTAATGTAGTATGTGAGGAATTAATCTCAAAATAATTAAATACTTTTAGTAGATTATGTTTTTCATATACCACAATTAATATTCCTTCAATTTCTAAATATGTATATTATATTTTTTTTCATTGATAATTATAATAAGACATGAGTATAATTCCTTAGAAGTAAATCTAAAGTCTTCAATCATTTAGAGGAGTTTAAGAATCTTGTAGAGAATTAGAATAGTGCAAAGATTAATATTTTGAGGATTGATAATGGCAGTGAGTTTTGTCTAGAAAATTTTGATATATTCTTTAAGGATCATGAGATAAAAAAAAAAGACAACTTTGTACACCCCTTGGTAGAATGGACTTGTGGAAAGAAAGAATAAGAAATTGATGGAGAGGGCTAGGATTATGCTTAGTGTGGTTAGCCTGGAATAAAAACTTTGGGTAGAAGTGGTTCCCATAGATTTTTTACTTTTTTAATATGTATACTACATCAACTTGTATTGATAAGATACCTATGGAGGTGTGGTAAAATAAAAATCTCTCACTAAGACATCTTTGAGTCTTTGGTTGCGAGGCATATGCACATGTGTCTAGGAAGATGTGGTTAAATTTGGATAATAAAGTTGTAAAATGTATCTTCATTCGCTACGGTGTTGGTGTGAAAGGATACAAGCTCTGGGACCTTGTGGTTAAGAGATTTTTATACAAAAAAGGTGTTATCTTTAGAGAATTCAAGCCTTCTTCCATAGTAAATTTTAGCTAGAGAAAGATAGAAAGAAAGATGTTTAACTAAACCTAAAGACTAATAATGTTGAAGCATAAGCCCATGAAGGAACCAAAGAGGAGTAGAGCTCATGTAACTCAAAGAGTTTTGAAGAAGAGATAAAAAATCAATCTCAATCATTTAGGAGGTCCACTTGGCAAAGACAAAAACCATATAGGTATACTCCCTCTTATTGGAGATGCATTTTTGTTTTGATTACTAACACTAATGAGCTTAGGACTTGTAAGAGAGGGGGACCAACCATGTTCAAGGCCCCAGATCATGGAGAGCCAAGAGTGGAAGGTTTCCCTAACTTACCTCAACTTAAAGGGGTGTTAGGAAATGCGGGACGAGAATGACGAGGACTACAAGGCCCTTCGATCACTCTGCAGACCCGAAACTCATAATAGGGCTAAGCGAGCCAGTTTTCAGGTTCAACACTGTGCCTTAGGAAGTTCTCTGCCTGAGGACAAAAGCGTGGTTCCAAGACAACGACACGATGCGCTGGCGTGTGTACGACCAAAAAACTAAAGAGACAAGGTTAAACACAAGAAAACAAACTAACAACCTAGCTAATTACTTCCAAAGGACCAAAAAAAGCTATGAAGTAGACAAGATATGAATGGATATGATAAATTAAATACACAAGAATCAAGGTGGAAAGAATAATCTCACATAGGTACTCGTTCGCTAGCTAGCTCCAAGTAGCACGTCCACCTACACACAATAAAGAGGAAAATTGTTGGGTGGTGTATAGGGGCCTGCCTCAGTCAAACCCCCATTTTGGTGTTTCCACCTCCACAGACAACCAAGTTTGCAACAATGGAGAAATATATGATAAAGAAGGGAATGAAGTAAAGAACATAAAAGCACTACAAAAACAGTAGGGTGCTACCCACCAAATCATAGAGGAGAGGAGTAGAAAGCTTACCACTTCCACCAAGAGCTCACTAGCTAATGGAGGAGAAAATGAGAGGACTCAAGCCTCTGTTGCAATGGTGTTTGTTCCACACTTGCTCTATGGAGTTGATGGAGTGTTGTTGTTGCTGCTATGAAGTGCAAAGTGTTGCTTGAAGGCTGAAAGTGAATGCTAGAATGCTTGGAAAGTGTGCTAAAGGATGTAAAGAGATGAACTAAATGCTTAGAAGATGCAAAGAGATGAAAAGCATGTAGGAGTGAATTTGAAGGAGAGAATAAAGGAAACGACCATATTTGGGTCAGTTAGTCAAAGGGGGCATTACAAATCGACCTCCAATGGGAAATGTAATGCCTTTGCAGGCTCTAGACGTAGGAATCTACTAGGGACATAAGTGCGCTGCGCGAATGTCTACGCACCGCATGAGAGTCCCCGGAATTCATTCCTTTGCTGACACACAAAACAACTACCAAGTGGAATGAAGGCAGTGAGCTTATGTGGAATTTAGCCTTCAAATTTGGTTTTCTAAAGTGAAGAAGAGAAAAAGGGGAATTCGCATAAGGGGTGCAAATTTGCTCCTATACTTGCCCCCACTTTAGCGAGCATGAATACTGATGAGTGCTTTGATAAAGTAGATCGGAGAAGTGGGAGAGTTAGAAATGTATACTTGAACTGTCAAGGAAGCAGACCGCAATCTGGTGAACTCAAGAGTGCAGGACAAGCAAATGACTTCATAGTCCTACAGAACTATGAAGTTGAAGAATGAAAGTGTCTTACAGGCCCCTGGACCTGCAAGGAGGCAACCCCCAAGATCTCTCGCATGAAGGAAGCCCCGAGAAGCATGCGCCTCATAGGTTCGCAGACCTGCAAGGAAGGTGTCCCCCAAGATCTCTCACATGGAGGATACCTAGAAAAGTGCCTTACAGGCCCGCAGACCTATAAAGAAGCATCCCCCAATATCTCTCACATGGAGGAAGTTGGGAAAGCACCCTACAAACCTGCAAACCTGTAGGGAAGGTGTCCTTCAAGATCTCCCACATGAAGGAAACCCAAATAAAGCACCCTACAGACTTGGAGGGAAGGTGTCCTTCAAGATCTCTCACGTGAAGGAAACCCAAAGAAAGTGCCCTATAGACCCACAAACTTGCAAGGGAGCCACCCCCAAGATCTCTCGCATGGAGGAAGCTCAAAGGAAGTGCCCTGCAGTCCTGCAGACCTCCAGGGAGGTATCCCTCAAGATATCTCACATGGAGGAAACCCAAGAAAGCAGACTCGATAGAGTCAAAAAGCAACTTCATAGGTGCACCTATAAAGCGACATATTTACCCATAGATAGAACATGTCAAAACGCGGCCACGTAGGCAAGTAGGCAGACAGTCTCACAAACCATCAACAAGTTAGAATACTTTCAAAGGGGTCCCTTGGGAACTCAATGTGAAGAAAGGGGTCCACTCAAGGGACACGTTGTTCAAAAGTAGGTGTTTTCTTCCTTGAATCAATTCATCATCAAGGAATCCTTTTGAAAGATGTTCACCTCATTAAGGAATTCGAAAGGAAGAATATGCCCCCACACGAGGGGAAGATCAAATTTGTTCCAACTTTGGAGGAAGGTTTTCAAGTTCTTTCTTTACAAACCCATGATGAAGGAAGCACGTTCCATTAGGGTTTCAAGTCGAGAATGCAATTATTGAAAAGAAGATTCTCAAGAAAAGATTTGTTGGCAATGAATGCATTTTCTAAAAATCAAAGTGTTGAAGAAGTGGTGTTGTCACACATGAGAGGGACAACTCAAGCAAAGAAGAGAGAAAGATAAAAGAAAAGGAAACAAGAGACATTACAAACAAAGGACACAAAGGTAGCCTGATATTTCAGGGTTAGAACTTCTCATAAATGTATATATATGTATAGTAATAGTATATAAAATGAATTGTCATCAACCCCCTACTATATCAGACCATGTGAGGAATGCATGAGAAGACAAGTAAAAATAAAAAAATGGGTCAACAAGGAAGGGAAGCCTAAATGTCCCCAACACTTTACATCAACCCCAATTTATCGAAAATCAAGTCACAAACATGGAAGAATGATGATACAAATAGAAGAAGGTTTACGACACAAAAACCACACCTGTATCCAAGCCCCAACAAGGGCGATGAGGGTCATCCAAGTACACATAGCACGATCACAAGGGAACACATCACAACACACACACACACATCTAATCTAAATATAAAGAAGGGGCCTCCTCCTAACACTAATCAACCAAGAGGTCATTCACTTCCCACTCTAGATCATCGTAGGGGAAAGGAGGATGAGCCTACAATGGTGGGATGTTAAGAGGAGGAGTGTCTGACCCTTCGCAACAAGGGCTAAGGAAGAGGGCCCTGCAAGGTCCTCTCCACCGAGATCTTGTGGACCTAAGGTCAGCAATTTCATGAAGCCAACAAGGCCAGAACCTCATCCAAAGAGTTAAACATGCACTTTACAAGAGTGCCATATTTCACTTCAATGGACGGGGAAGGTTGCGCCTGAGTTTCACCGCTAGGCTCACTAAGTGATTTGAGAGCGGTGAAAAAACTAAGGGGAAGCCGAGACTGGTTCCATCACTAGGACGAAACAAGTCAATGTGGGACCACCTTTCAGAGAAGGTGGGCTCCTCTTACATCCTTTGTTGTTGGAAGGACCACTTTCTACCTTCTGCTTTGTCACAGGAGGTGAACTCCCCACAGACAAGGCAAGAAGTGTAGAGGAAGAGGAGGAGGAAAGAATCACAGTAGATATGACTGAGGTTTTTGTCATATCTACGGGCTTTGAGAAAGGCTGGGAATCCAGAAGGGACATCAACAGAGGTAGCTCCACCGAAGGAACAATGAACACCTGCACCTTTTTGGGGTCAATCGCATTCACACTCACAGTAGAAGCTTGAAGCAATACAAAGATGGTTTGAACGGAAGTAGAGGGGAGGAGAGAGGAGGACGTGACAAGAGGCCTTGATACATGGGCGGTCATCTCCTCTTCCTTCCTCTATAAGGTGGCTTGCTCGACCATGAGAGCCTTTTGCCGGCACTTGCGCTCACACGCAAGGCATTTTTTACAACTCTTTGAACCAGAGGCTGGAGGTTGTGAGGGAATAGAAGGCCCTTGCTCAGCCATGGGAGTGTCCACTATAATCGTTTATGGTGAAGGAACAAACTCCTAAATGGGAGCAGGAGAAGCAGGTTGAGAAGCAGTGGGGGGAGTCAGCTCAAGCACCTCGGCAATAGGCCTCTTCCCATTCATTGCTTTGGAAGCAAGAGCTGTAGAAGGCTGTGGAGGTTGAGACAAAGAGGACTCTCCATGGGGACCCTTTCCTCTACCATATAAGTAGTACCAAGGTCCAAACAGTTTAGTAAGGAGGTTCAATATCCTGGTCTTGGGTCTACGCCAAGGAGGGATCATCGGACTCAACGGGTAGAAACCAAGCTTGCTCATCCAATACTCCTCCCAAGAGATGGGAGTAGACGAGTCATCATGAGGGGATGCAATCTTCTCCTTCCCTTTTTGGGAAGAAGAGATGATTGACTGTTGTGTTACAGGAAGAGCCAATTTCGGTTATCCCTTGCCCCCGGTTTTGTACTTTTCATAATTCTTGTAAAGTAGGTATGTTCTTGGAGGAAGTGGACCAACCGGGGTGAGCCAAAAATGGTCTAATGAATATCCCCCACGAGACACCAAAGGTTGGTATCCAGTGTCATACACTACATAAACAACACCTTCATGGGAGAACTTCAAACATTTATGAATAATGGTGGCAATTCCATTCATATAAGCTAGCCAAGGTATGCCTAGCTTCATCCTGAACAAATCTGACTCTAGAATGACATTGAAAATCGTGTCAACAACCCTAAGTCTGAATAGGACAGACAAAGATATCGAGCCATAGGGATTCAGAGAAAGACCATCGTGTGTACAGATGGTAGATTTCATTTCTATGTAATGAGTTAAGCCACAACATCTCTTCTATGATAACATTCACTTGACTCATGAGGTCTACTAGGACCCCTGTCACAATGTTGCCATTGAGGTGAGGGCTTGTTATTTAAGGGTAAGTCCTGTAATGTGAACGCTATATCTAGTGAACCGGTCGTAGGCTGTGCGGTAGAAGTAACCATGACCATGTTAACATAGGCCTCAGACTGAGTGATAGAATCAGTGGGATCGACAATCATGTTAGCAGAATGTGACGAAAAAGGGTTTGTGTATATTTACAGTTCACTATTCACTTTCACTACCGATTTGTTTGTATTTTGTTTGCTACCATTAAGACGAATAGTATCATCCTCAATGTGGTCCTGTATCTCATGACGCATGCGCATACATCGTTCAGTATCATGTTCGTTAACTCAATGGTACTAACAGTAGGTACTTGCATCATACCAGCTAGGGTATGGTTCCTTGAGAGGTTTAGGGTTTGGCAAGTTTACGATCTTATCCTTCAACAACTTTTGCAAGATGGAGGAATAAGATTCTGATAACTTTGTGAACTTTTGGTTGCATTTGAGGTCGTTGTCATTTGTAGTGGCTACTACATTCGCAACAACTTTACCTTTTCCATAGATCGACATAATGGACTTCCCTTCAAAATGGGTATGCGAGGAGGATCCCCCGGACTAAACCACCATCTACTGATACTCTCGGAGGGCTACACATAAATGCACAAAAGAAGGGTATTTCATAAGGGAAAACTTCTCTTGCCAAGGCCTTTGTAAGTTCCCTATGAATACCTTTTGCATGTCAAAATCGGGCAGTGGATATGAGATTTGTGAGAAAAGTACTTGATACCGTGCTATGAAATCAATAATCTTTTCATTATCACCTTGTTTACACCAGATGAGATCTAGAAAGGTCATCTTCGGCCCAATGCTGGCTTGAAACTGTCGTAGGAATTGGTTCACAAGTTGATCAAATGAGAAAATTGAATTGTCGAGCAAGGAACAATACCATTCAAGTGTTGTATCCTTGAGAGATCGAGGAAATAGTTTGGTCATCAACGCATCGTGATGGAAGAAGTTTGTGCACAAGGCGTTAAAGGTGGAAACATGTGTTTGTGGGTCCCCTTTGTCATTGTATTTCTCAAATTTAGGAATATCCATTCCCTGAGGGAAGGGAATGTTTAGAATTGCGACCGAAAATGAGCTATGTTGGAAGAAGGGTTGGAAGATAGGTTGGGCAGAGAATCGCTAACTGGCTCTGCATCTTTCCCATATTTTGAAGAAGAGTATTCAAAATAGGGTCATTAGAAGATAAAGGGCCAGAGGAACCTCCTCCAGAACCACCATCAGAGCCACCACCAGAACCACCGGTGTGACCACCACCGAAACTGCTACTGGAGCCATTGCCACCAATAGGGCTTCTGTCAGAGCCACCTTCGCTTCCAAAGCCACCACCATGACCTCCACCGTAACCACTTCCACCAACACCACCCCCACTATCGAAGCTATCACCAGTACCAAATCCTCCACTTCTCATCTCACTAAAACCTCCATCGCTAGAGGTGACAAGAGGGGTGAAGCTAAAACCCAAAGGGATCTTGTTCACTTTGACAGTGTCGGGTCCCTCAGAGGCAGAGGGGATGCTGATTGAGGGTACGGTATCGGTCATGTATACAGACGTAGGGGGCATTGACATTCCTAACTATCTCTCATGATCTTCAAAAGCAGCTCCTTGTATAATGTTAGGATTATTTGGAGGAGCACATGCATCAGTCAAACTAGAGAGACTAGCCAAGAGTTCTATGCATGTTTAGTCTTTTTCCCACCATGTACTTTAGTTCATTGATAACCTAGGCGGCCCTAGCCAACTTCAGGTCTCTTTCCAAGTGATGTTCCAAGTCACCAAACCCTTTGCTGAGGGTAGAGACATATTTTGCAGGTATGTGAACAAGCTCATGCTCATTTACTGACAATGGTGTAGGAGACGCGGGAGGAGTGGGGATGTGATCAGTCTTGTCAGAGAATCCTATCTCGCCCCTTGACAATTGCTCCTACGCGGCTAGACCAATGGCGAGACTAGAGAAAAGGCCTGTAGAGAAACCAGCAGTGACCTTTTTCCTTTCCATCAAAAGGTGTTGTATACTTCTCCTAACGATATACCCGGAGGTTGTGGACTGGGTTGTGATGCTCATAAACCTTCACAACACTCAGGGGCACAACGGTCATAAGGTATAAGGGAAAAGCTTCAACACGAATGGATGAACAGACGTTGGTTCATGTTGGGTTCACCAAAAATGTAAGAGAGGGGGACCAACCACGTTCAAGGCCCCAGGTCACAAAGAGCCAAGAGCAGAAGGATGCCCTAACTTACCTCAACTTAAAGGGGTGTTAGGAAATGCAGGACGAGAATGATGAGGACTACAAGGCCCTTCGATCACATTGTAGACCTAAAACTCATAATAGGGCTAGGCGAGTTGGTTTTTGAGTTAAGCACTATGCCTCAGGAAGCTCTCTGCCCAAGGACGAAAGTGTGGTTTCAAGATGACAGTGCGGTGCACTAGCGTCCGTACAACCAAAGGACTGAAGAGACAAGGTTAAACACAAGAAAACAGACTAACGACCTAGCTAATCACTTCCAAAGGGCCAAAACAAAGCTATGGAGTAGGAAAGATATGAATGAATATGATAAAGTAAATACACAAGAGTCAAGGTGGCAAGAATAATCTCACTGAGGTACTCGTTCACGAGCTAGCTCCAAGTAGCACGTCCACCTACACACAATAAAGAGGAAAATTTTTGGGTGGTTGTATAGGGGCCTACCTTAGTCAGACCCTCATTTTGGTGTTTCCACCTCCACGGACAACCAAGTTTGCAACAATGGAGAAATATATGATAAAGAAGGGAATGAAGTAAAGAACACAAAAGCACTACAAAAACAGTAGGGTGCTACCCACCAAATTGTAGAGGAGAGGAGTAGGAAGCTTACCACTTCCACCAAGAGCTCACTAGCTAATGGAGGAGAAAATGAGAGGACTCAAGCCTTTGCTACAATGGTGTTTATTCCACACTTGCTCTACGGAGTTGACAAAGTGTTGTTGTTGTTGCTATGGAGTGCAAAGTGTTGCTTGAAGGCTAAAAGTGAATGCTAGAATGCTTGGAAAGTGTGCTAAAGGATGTAAAGAGATGAACTGAATGCTTAGAAGATGCAAAGAGATGAAAAGCATGTAGGAGTGAATTTGAAGGAGAGAATGAAGGAAATGGCCATATTCGGGTCAGTTAGTCAAAGGGGGTGTTACAAATCGACCTCCAATGGGAAGTGTAATGCCTCTGTAGGCTCCAAATGTAGGAATCTACTAGGGGCGTAAGAGCGCCGCGCGGACGTCTGGGCGTCGCATGGGCATCCCTGACAGTTATTCCTCTGTTGAAACACAAAACAACCGCCAAGTGGAATGAAGGCAATGGGCTTATGTGGAATTTAGCCTTCGAATTTGGTTTTATAAAGTGAAGAAGGACAAAAGGAGAATTTGCATAAGGGGTGCAAATTCGCTTCTATACAGGACTATGAAGGAGGCTATGTGTATGAATGATGTAGAGTCTTGGAAGGTAGCCATTGATGAAGATATGCCATCTTTGAAAAAACAACACATGGGACCTAGTTTTGCTTTGTGGATGAAATCTCATTAGGTTCAAATGGATGTTTAAAATAAAAATAGGGTCTAATGGTTGTGTTGAGAAGTACAAGGCAAGATTGATTGTAAAATGTTGTTCCTAGGTTAAGGGAATACATTATGGTGAGATTTTACCCCGAATAGAAAAATTGAAATCCATTCAATTTCTAATGTCTCTTACTACATTATATGATCTTAAGGTTGATAAAATGGATGTGAAGATAACATTCCTTCATGGTGATGGAGGAAGAGATTTATATGACACAAGTAAAGCACTACATTGAGAAAGGTAAAGAACAATTGGTTTAAAAGTTGAAGAAATATTTGTATGGTCCTAAGAAATATCCTAGGACATGGTGCTAATAGTTTAATTCCCTTGCATTAAGTTTAATATTTTTGAGATCCAAATCAAATCATTGCATCTACCATAAGATATACAACGATCATATTCTTATTTTTGTCTTATATGTTGATGATATGTTATTTTTTGGTATTAGGAAAGGCTTGATTTATGAATCAAATTATTATTTTTCAATATGGTTTGAGATGAAAGACTTAGGGGCACCTAGGTTCATATTGGGGATGGAGATTAGAAAAGATACAATGAACATTTTTTTGGTTGGGATAGAGTAACTGTGTTGAACTTAGTATAGGATAGGTTTAATTATAGACCATTATGTGTTCCTATTATGATAGGGACAAAGTTATATGTTGAGAAATATCTAATTCACCTGGTGAGATGAAGGATGTGAGAAGAGTACCTTATGCTAGTGCAATTGGGAGTTTGATGTATGTTATGGTTTGCACAAGACCAAACATTTCCCAAGCAATGGGAGTCCTCAACCAGTTTATCATTAATCTTGGGTGAGTACATTGGGATGCAATGAAGAGGATCTTCAAATATTTGCAAGGTACTTTTGAGTATTCCTTATGACATCATAGCTATCCTATAAGGGACAAATATTTATTTATTTATTGTAGATTTGTGGATTTAGATTGGGCTAAGATGTTGATAGTAGAAGATCCACAAGTGTAGATATTTTTACTATATTTGGTGATGTAATAAGTTGGATGAGTAAGTGATAGGTTGTAGTTTTTTTATCCACTATAGAAGTATAGTACATAGAAACAAATCATACTTGTAAGGAAGCCATATGGCTTAAAAGGATGTGTTCAAATATTGGGCTAGAGGTAGAAGCAATTATGATTCATTGTGATAATTAAGGTGCTATATGTCTAGAAAATAACTTGACCTTTCATGCGAGGTTTAATCATATTGATGACTAATATTATTTGGTTTGAGATATGGTATAGGATGGCAAAATGATTCTATAAAATTTAATGCTTTGTAGAATGTTACAAATGCACTAACAAAGCTAGTGAGCACAAAAAAATCAAATGGTGCTACAAGTCTATGATCCTCTCGGACCTTAGCAATTAGATTATGGTTTTGATACCCCCTTTTATTTTACAAGGTGTTCGACAAGTGGGAGAATGTTAGGAAAGGTATCTCAACCTTGTTCTTATTTAAATTATTAAAAAAGTATCATTTTTAGGATAAGATATAAAAACTCAAATTTTGGGCTATATAGTTAGTTTTTGGTCAAAATAAATATTTTGAGTCGTTTAACATTGCTTCCAAGAGTGCATGTTGTACATGTCTCTTCAAGATCTACAATTTTTTAAAAATGAGCCTAATCGACTTCCTAGATCAAAATTTATAGCCTCTAGAAGTTGGGCCTTCTATATAGGAAATGTAAAAAATATGTTGTGAACATAAAATAGATGTAAGAGGGAGTTAAACTTGTTGACCAACTTATGATGTGTGTTATGACACATTATAAGACATCTTTGGTTGGAGATAATAAACTAAGGATTTGGGCACCACTTTTTGGGTGGTTTTAGCTCATGGTCTTTTAATTACCATTTGATGGTTTCATAATACATTGTACCTCTTATATATTAAGTGTCTGAGATGGAGGTTGTGTGGAGTTTTATAGATATTTCTAAGTTTTTAGAATTCCTCCATATGTTTGGTTGATGATACTTCTATTAAGGCTTGCTCTACAACTGTATTGTAACTATGGTGTTTAGTGAATAATAAATTGGGTTATTTTATATGTGTTTTTTCTTTCTATAATTGTTAAAAGATTAAAATATATGAAACACTCTCCTTATAATTTTAATGTGGGAAGTATTTTTGTGTACCTCACTTCCTTTCAAATTTGTATTGCACTTGACATACTCATAGGGAGTTATTTATATCCCAATTAGAACCACATTTCCACCATTGTCTACCTCAACCTTGATCTTCTTATTCATTAATGTAACCATATGTGGGGTTGATGAGGATCAAAAATGTTTAAAAGTTAAGAGTAAAACAAGTGTAGAAGAGAGGAGTGTAAGAAATTCATTATGCAAAGTGGGTGAAGGATCATCAACAATAGTAGCTTTGTAAAATATAAGTAGGAGGTTTTCATTACTTCTTGTAAGGTCTTGTACCATAACAAAGTATCTTGGCACAAAGTGTAGGGAAAAATACATACTTTTTGTAAAGGGGCTTGAGAAAGTGGGTCACTATGTGCATGCTGCAAGAAAGTAGGGTTATTATATGCACCCATATAAGCCATATTGATTATATTCAAAATATGTGATTAATATGCATCAAAGTGCGAGGAGATGTAAACACATCTACTTAGGTCTTGCATTATGTTTGGGTTTGAAGTAAATTGAGGCTATAAATTACCTATTTCAAACAAGTGGGATCCCATTTAACCCCTAAAACATTGACCACCCTAGTTTGAACCAAATATTTATATGAGACATTTTTGGTTTCTTATTTTGTCCCCATGGATTTGGTTCAAGGAGAGAATTATTACATTCATCCCTTCCTATAATTTCTATGATATTGATTGATAAATATTTAGTTTATGATCATTAGACCACAATACTAGCAATAAACTAAAAGATAAACCTATTTCATATGATAAATTTGATTTGAAAATGAAATCAATGTTTAATAGATTTAAATTATCTAAGCTAAGACTAATTCCCATATTGATTCCATATGAACAAGATAAATTTCATGACATAATTCCATGATTCTATATTAATCAACTTACAATTCATCCTATTAGCATGAAATTTAAATTAACTTATCATTTATTACACCCTTGATTTGACAAGGTTAAAAATCCAACACTACTTGCTACATGACTGAGTTATCCAAGCCAAAAAAAAAACTTCAGAATCACTCCATTATCATGACATCATATTATTGAATATTTACCACTTTAAATTTAGCCAAGTTTTTTTTTTTTTTGACTTATGAGACTTGTGGTGTTCAATGTCAATTAAATTAATATAAGATCCATGACATATCACAATATAATCTCTTATCAAACTATGTGTGCATGAAAAAAATTAAATTATCATTGTTCATACACTCTTAGAAATCAATCATCTTACCTTTTGTATACAACCAATGACTATATTTTAGCTCAACTGAAAAATCTTGAAGTAATACAATTTAGATCTTCTATGCCAAATTTGTATTATAAACATAATATCTTCCCATGACTATATCATATCTACGTAAATAATTATTAAATAATTTCATAATCTTAGATCATTCCATACAAAAATCTTGCTAGTCAATTATGATAAATGAAAATAAAGGAAACAACTCATGTCCAACATCATACCCTCTACATAGTTATCATCACCAAGTACAAATTATTTACTTCCATAAATCACCTTAGAAAACCCTAGATTGATACTATCTTAGCATAATTTAAAAAGGTAAACCAACAAATAAATTTCATTTTTATTCTGAGTCAAACCTCAAGACCAATTTCAAGCACCTTTGTGTAGGATATCTCAGATGTCATGGATCTTGGCAAGCTTTCTTTTAAAAGATTACACCTATCTACATGGAATCAAAATTGGTTCGAAAACTATGATCAACAAATGACTAAAAATGCTAAGGGTTTACCATTTTGCATGGAAAGTAAGTTTTTCTAACTCATAGCAAGCCTTTTAATATGTCTTATTGAAATGAAAGAAGGTTGTTTCCTTGTACAAAAGATAAATGCAAAATATGGAAGCCAACTCATCATACCTAGTCTTTTTGTTAGTATGGAAATCATTATTACCTACCTAGTACCTAGTTGGTCCTATTCACTATACTCTTAAGCTCCCTTAGAGAGACATCTCACTTTTTATCCCACTTAATGTGGACTCACCATGTGTCCTTACACTTGTCCATAGAGTCTTACATGTGTTTCTTATTTGGAGGGGTTGTTAAAGATTCATTCCTACCTTTTCACCTCCTCATCCTTGCCTTTATATACAAGGCTCTACTTTTTTCATGTTACACATGATGAATATAATAATTTGTTCATCTTGCAATTCTTATTTTTTTGGAATTTTTGTGATCTTGCAAGTTGGTCTTGGTTGCTCCAACATGGTGTTAGAGCAACCTTGCAAGACCATTAGAGCAACCTTGCAAGACCATTCCCTTTCTTTCTTAAATTTGCAAGGATCTTAAAAATCAAATTTCAAATGGTGCATTCTAGAGAAAAAATGGACTATTTCATCATGCTCAAAAGGCCCGAGAAAAGGATTTTGATATATAACACTCCCTATTTGAAGTTAGGAAAATTTTGAGTTTTTTAAGGAGGTCATCAATAGTGGTCGTACAAAAATCAATATAGTTTGTATAGATCCGTATGGACATATAAATTCCATACTAGGAACATGTCACTATACTACTTTTACTTCCATCAATTCTATGGCTACATCATTTTTCATGTAGATCGAGGTGGTGTAATTTTTTTTTTAAATATTATTTTATGTTTTTGCAGGTTACATCTATACATTGGCTTGATGTCAACCATCAACTTGCATAGGACTTTCTAATGTCAAAAATGGAGGGGTGTTTTATATTTTCCATAGTGCCACCCAAATTGGTATTTTTTTTATCATTTCCACCAAACTTTGGTCATCACACCCCCTCTCTTGACATTGCTATTGGTGCTATGATCCAACAACCCCCTTCATGCCACCAAAACAATGCCCATGTGTCACTTCATTCCCCACCTACCATTGCTTCACCACCATGGTTTGGGCCACTACAAGCTTAAAATCATAGTTTTCCACATACAATGGTTTTTCACCATTTCTCGGATGGTTTTCTCTTTAGAAGGGTGATTGTAACTCGTGTAAGTGGTTTTTTGACAAATGAAAAGCATTTTTGGTATATTTCAGCTATAGTATTTATAAATGTATGTCATCAAATCCACCTTATGGAAACTATAAATTCACTACATATAAAGTGCCACATCACTATAAATTGCTTGGATGTTTTATTGGTTGAATAATGGGGGGTTTAGTTTTATCAAAATTTTGAGGTTTGTAAAGCATACATACTCCATGTCTTCACGTGCTCATCTCATGCCATAAACTATAATTGTTCTTTTTAGGACAAATTATAAGAACTCTACACAAGCACATTTATTTGTAAACAAACTCATATAAAGTGCCTATTTAATTTGTGTTCCTTAGGGAGAATTTTACACATCTATTATACCTCTTTTGTACTCATTCCATGTTATGAAGTGTCACAGGGGGTTGTGTAGTGTATTAGTTTATTCCATCAGAACTTTGTCAAATGAGTGTCCCTCTATGGCAACAAAGAATCCATGGGATTCCTACTTCATGTGTGTGTGCCTTAGTTTTTGCACACCCTTTTTAGTGTTACTTGTACATAATATTTTATTTGATGTTGAATTCTACATTCTCTTGCACACGTATGTGTCATATTTTAGTTGATATGCTTATATTGGTCTCCCTTTTTAGCATTAAGGGGAATATCATCACATGGTTATGCTAATAATTCCTTGGTTTCAATGGAGCAGTTGAGCAACCTTCTGCATTTTTAGTTGATCAATATTTGTGAGAATTTAATTTTTAATGTAGAGCATTGTGCACATTTAGTAGTGTACCATAGGTCACTCGTGCAATATTTTTGTGCTCTTGATCATAGTACTATTTGTATCTCCAACTTCATAGAGTGTTTTTACCTTCATGCCATTTGTGTATTTATGGCTAAGTAGCATACTTGATATCACTCATGTACTATTTTGTATCTCTTATCTTGTTCTATAATAATTGGAGGTTTGTTGATTATAGCAAAGTCCACTGTGCTTCTTATTTAATAGAATTTATAGCTACATGCTTCAAGAGTTCTTCATCTTCATGTTCTTTAATTTTGGAACACCTTTGAGGAGGTTTCATTCCTTCTCATTCTCTTTTTTGGAGAGGATTTTTATTCCCTCTAGGTTTTCTCCCTTTCTCTATTTGTGAGAGATCCTTATTTTTTACATGAGTACCTTATTAGACCTAGTTGTTCATACTCAACTTTCAATGTTTAGCTTTCTCCTTAAGCATCATCCAAGATAGGTGTTACTATGAAAAGCGTTTACTTTTATCTAGTACCTAGTCGGTCCTATTCACACTACTCTTAAGCTCACTTAGAGAGACGTCTTACTTTTTGTCTCACCTCATGTGGATTCACTACGTGTCTCTACACTTGTCCATAGATTCCTACATTTGTTTCTCGTTCAAAGGGGTATTCAAATTTTCACTCCTACTTTCTCACCTCCTCATCCTTGCCTTTATATGCAAGGATCTACTTTGTAAATTTTACACACAAAGTATATGATAATTTATTTCATCTTGTAATCCTTATTTTGTGGAATGTTTTTGATCTTGTGTGTAGATATTGGCTACTCCAACACTTTCAACCTCAAGAAAAAAGAAAATTTGATAATGCATGCTCAATAGTTCAACACATAGCAACCAAGATCATTAGATTCCAAAATAAGGATTAAAGACATAATTTATGCATTTCATCAAAATAATAGTCCTAAACACATAAAGAAATTTCAAACTTTATCTTTCTTCTAACAAGTAGAACATTTTTTTATATTATTAAACAAGAAACTCTAGGAAGTTACATACTCATCCTTGATATAAAAATTTCAAGAGTGGTTGAATAACAATATGAACTTGATTGCATTAAAAAAATAATGACATATATAAACTCAAAAATCAAATAATTAGAAGCCAAATTTTACCAAAAGAAGCTTTAAAGATGATCCAAAATGATCAACATTCTCACTATATAAAGATCACACTTTTCTCAAATGATCATAGATAAGAAAACTTATCTTAACAAGCTCTTAAATTATTAGAGCTCCACGTCTTGTAAAGTTCAACAATAAAAATTGACTATACCATTAGAATTGCATGTTTTGTATAACTTCCTTGTGAAGGTTCTCAAATTCCAAGGCATTTAGTATGAGTTAATACACATCGATGGCAAAGGCCATGATACCAACTTCCCTATTAACTCCTCAACAAAATTCATTTCAAAATTCCTACCATGTAATTGTTGTTTACACCTTGAAAACACTATGAAATCAATTCAAATAGCCAAATAATCAATATATGTGCCAACATATGATGTAAATTATCAAGAAATCACCATAGTCATGTGCCAAATCATCAACATTTCATATGGTACACATGTCACAATGGTCAAGTAATTTGAACTTGACCTAGATGATAGATTATTCTTGAAATGTCTATATTTAGACATTTCATATCACTTGAAAATAATCTCAAACTTACCATGGTCCCATAATATTAAAGTTAAGACATTAAATATTAAGCTTCACCATACTATAATCAAGGTTCCTTTATCTACAAGCCTCTCCATGGGATATTGCTTACCAACATTTGGGTTTAGAACTTCAACAAGGATTTAACTATTTCAATAGTATAAAATTTGCATATCAATAATGAGGATGCATTTAACCTTACAAACAAGTTCTTTCCTTTCCAAGCTGGGATTACATTGCTAATAAATTCAAAGGCTTTTGTTCAAAAAATGAAATCACACCTTCAAGGAAAAATTGATCCTATAAAGGGTTCAATCACTTGAAATGGATAGATGATTAAATTTTGAAAATGAAACAAGATAAACGATACATCCCACTTACTATCAATCCACCAAATGTGAAATTATTTTCCTACATGATCAATTATTATAATCAAGAAACTTTAACAACCAGTTTAACCTTTATCTCAAAATAGATACAACCAATTTAACCTTGAATTCCATTAAATTAAACAAAAGCTACTATGTGATTTCAAAATGAATAAGAAACTTAATGCTTGTAGATAAAGGCAAATTGATGCTTTCGATTAGACTATGTGGAAAATGCAAAGATCTAATGGAATTTTACACACATTCAAAAAACTATTTTTTTTTACATAATTATGCATAAAATGAACATATGCTCATATTTTAAAAATATGATTATATTTTGACTTGAAGTCAACACTCATAATGCCATTGTTATACAAATTGTGAACCAATAATTTAATTAATCATTTAAGAAAAAAACATCAAAACAAAACTAAGAACATCTAACTAAAGCACATTATGGAAAATATGATGTAGTTTACAAGGATTGACCAACTGACATCTTTAAAAAAGAGGGAGTCAAAATTTTGCAATAATATTGTCCCCTTTAGACCACATAGTCCATATTTCTTGTACACCTCATAGTCACAAACAAATAATGATCAATGTGTCATATCAAATAGTCATAGGTCAATAATCATTCAATAAAAATAAATTAATGTCAATCTCAAATATCACAAGCATAAGCATAAATCATGTCTACATTGTTAGATTACCCAACACTAATGATATATTATGTTTAATTTGATCAAATTCTAGTCCAAATTATTATGAGACTAAATAATAGTTTGTAAGTTTCAAATTTTAGGGATACATAATTTTTTCACTTTTACAAGCATATAGAAGACGTAATCACATATTTCAAAATTTATTTCAACTTTGATCCAAAGGTAAAAGGTCTTATTAGCTCCCATGCAACAAGTAAGGAGATTTGTCTTGTAATTATAAAAGAAAAACACAATTAATAAATCATGATTCTATTGGCTTATTTTCCTTGTACTATATTTTTAAGAGATGAGAATTGACTACACAGGGCATCAACTTAGGATCCTTAAAATATGGCTCCTATGTTTTTTCCAACTTGTGTATATTAAATGTTTCCATGATATCACATCATAGAGTATAATAGTGCATACTTTGCATCTTTACCCCTTTATTTTACACCACTTTACATGCATTTCATAAATACAAAGTTTTAGCACCCAATCTTGTCTTTGGCATCTTCATATGACCTTAATCATTAATTATCTATAAAATGTTAAACCCATCACTATAGCATATGATTGGTCCAATTATGTAGGCCTTTGCCTCATTGAATTAGGTTTCCATGCAATTTTGTCCTTGCTCAAAATTATTCACTTCTCAAGCTAACTTTCTAGAAATATGTATTACTCATTAGCTTGCATTCCATAACCCTTAAGTTATGTCTCTAGGAATTGCATTTAGGGACATTGCTCTTAATAATTTTAATCATTGATTCAAATCAAGAGAGAGCATCTTGCATGTGCATTTACAACATCAATAGTCATCTAAATGCCAATTTTCTTAGTCTTAGCTTTGTAAACATCAACATTCTTTATTCTACATATTTTTGAACTCTTCACATCGACCACAAGGCTTGACCACTATCAAGGAGGTTAACAATCTTCCATTTATCTACAACATATCCTTAAAGGCGCTTTTTCAAAACCACTCATTTCTTAGATGTGGGTACAAGAACAAGGCAACAAGATTTGCATATCCTAAAAGTGAATTTCAAAACTAGACAAAACTACTTAGGAGAAAAGTGTCCCAAGATTGATTTGTAGGTGTGGCCTAGTATGAGGCATTAAATCTTCTTGAATACCTTTGCCTCATGCTCTTGATTTCTAATCAAATTCTAGTTCTAATTTTCTATTACAACGTCTCAAGGTTAAAGAGGTCAAAGTCAACATCATGCCAATAGCCATATAAAATTTCTAACAATTCTCAGCATTTCAATTACCTTTTTCTTAATAACTCAATTCTTTGTTTACAATAAGCAATCTCAACTCCTTTTTAATATTCTAGTGTTTGATCCAATTAGAGTTCAACATCTTAAATTCTTGCATGTAAAGTTTACTATATTTTCCTACACATTTATTAACACAATATTTTAAAAAAACTCCTAGAATATAGTAAATCCAAACAAATTACAAAATTGTCAATTGTATCTATCCCAATTAGTTTAAGCTTAATCTTAAAACTTACTTAAAACACTTGAGTGACCCACACAACCACATTTATAATCAAATTTTGTTGCAATTTTTACTATAAAATGAATTCAACAACCAATTCAAAATAATAACTCCTTAAAGAAACAAATTGAAATTTTAGTTGGGATGAAACTCTTCTTTTATTATTATCTTTTTTCAATAAAAATTTCACATATCACAATTCATGTAAACTATATTTAGATTTAAATAATTAAATACAAACAACAACAATCATGGCATAAAATTATCGATTTTTTATTAAGAATGCATGTCTTGATTATGAATGTTTTTGGGTTCAATTGTATAAATTTCCTTTGCATCGACACTTCAAATTGTAATCATTTTAATAGATTATGAAAAATTCATACCTATTATCAATACCCTATCTTATGAGTTGTAAAAAATTAACATCATAAATGATAAAACCAATTCAAATCCTAGAATAAATACTTTTAAAAAGAATGATAATTTATACTCCCAAATAATAAGCTGAAAAAAAAAAACCAATACTGAGATACTTATTCTCCCAAAAAAAAGTTCTCCTTAAAACAACTAAAAATAAATACAGTTTCCTTTGGAAAGAAGATTAGTCAGCCTCCTTTAACCTTTACTTTAACCATCCAAATCCATCACACGTTATAAAATATCATTTAGAACAAGTCGGTGGAACGAAATACAGAAATTAATTAGTAATAACTACTTTAAAAATACGTTGCTCTGTCCAACCAGAATTTTAACAAGCTCTATTTATAATTATTTTCTTTCTGCATTTGAACACTGTTTTTAATTTAACTTTTTTTTTCCTTATACGGTCGAAAAGATTCATTTACTTGGCGGTGTAAAAAAGGGCGTTTAGGGTCTTCAGTTGGATCGAAAACCCTGCTCCGCACATTGTGTTACTCTTGTGCGAGCTTCGAACACGCGACCTCTTTATTGTACAGATTCCGCCGTTAACAAAATAAGATCACGACCTCTGCGATTTTATTATACTTTGCTTCTAAACAATTTTCGCCTTCTTTTACCGGCTATCAGAGCGAGTTTGGGTCGATCTGCTGGCAAAAAGTCAGCAATTTCAAGCCGAATTTTGGTGGCGTAAAGGCTGCAAATTCTTAGGGTTTTGTCAGAAATTTATCGGTGAAGTCCGGGTTACAACTCGTAAGTTTTATATTTTATTTTTTGTTTTTTTTACTCCTAAATTTGTATTTGCTTCAAATTGATATTCCTAATTTAATTTCATTAATTTGTGGATTTTTGGTTTTGTTTTTGGTGCTTTCGACTTGGAATTTAACAATTACGATGGAGAATGCGGAATTTTGTGTTATTTAGGGTGTAGCACTGGGGTTCCTGAGCGGCGATCGTAAGGGGATCATTTCGCACGTTTGATATGCGTTGAAGTTTGATTTTACCGTGGAAGGGTTTGTTTCGTTCGAGTAATTATCCATGAAGTTCAAGAAGAGAAGGGGCACGGAGGCTGTAAGTGATATTATCGGCACTAATTTTTACATGTAACTGTATCTAATGCAATTTAGAAGGGTATGAAGATTGAGTACTTTCCTTTTGGCGATTTAGGGTTTTAAGTTTTGAAAATTGAATTTGTGACTGAAATCAGGGTTGATTTGCTCACTTAAAATAAGAGTTTATAGAAAGTTTAGGAATTAGGGTTAATTAGAGAAATTATATGATTATGTTAACTCCTTAGATTGAGAAGGTCAGGTGTATATCCGAGGTCAAATATTAGAGGTGCAAAATTCGATCAATATATAACGTAAAGGGAAAGAAATCCCCAGTTAGGCTTCTTCAAGGGGGTCTTACAATCAAATTGGAATTTAGTTTTGTGCGACATTAAAAACCTCAACTTTTTACCTTTTTTCCTCCAATTCTGACTTTCGTGCTTAAAATTTTTTTTTGCTTCCTTTAGCTGCTCCACTGCAAGTGGTTACAACTCATCTGTGAAAATGTTTCTACATTTTTATGATTGCAACTCTTTTTGAACATCTTAAGCAGATTTTTCCTTGAAAATGATATCCTTTATTTATGATAGAGAACGTGGATTATGCATTCAAAGGGATGAGCTCTGAGATCGGTTTTAATATTCTTTAGGCAAAAATAGTCTGTTAAACCTATCAAATCATGCCTATATGTTTAAAAGAGTGCTTCTACAGGTGTTTAGTTTAAAATTAATCCCTAAAGCTTTTCTTGATATCCTTTATTTATGATTTACAAGAACTAGGTACTGATTGCAAATATTTGCGTGATTTTTTCTAGGGGAAAAACAAAAGCACTGCCAGTCCTTATTTGAGATTTGCCATTCTGAAAATAAAGTGTTGAGTAGCCTTACTCTAGTTGTGGTCTGTTGGACATTCTAAACTCTGGTTTTGGGGAAGCATTTCCAGAGAGCATTTTTTGATTCAAGGAGCCAGATGGAACTGACATCAGACACCTTGTGCTTAAGTGTAGTGCCGCAACTATCACACACCATGACATGTCAAAAGAAAGGAGTTAAAAATGCTCTTACACTTTCTTGGTGTGCTTAATTGATGGACCAAATGCACGCTTAATAAAAGAAGGGGTCATCATTTTTAGGCAGCCTTAGGTGTCCAATGTCAGTATTGATGGACCAAATGCATGCATGCTTAAATAACATTTCTTGTTTTGGGGCCATATTTAATTGCTATTATGCTATTTAGTTTTAGGAGGATTATCTTGAATGTCCCAGTTTGCAGATGGTTTTTAATTGTTTCGTGGTTTTAAGGTGAATTCAGTTTAAATGGTAAACCTGATGTTTTTTTAACAAAACTAAGATAATGAAATATTATTTGCAATGTTTCTTTATAATCGGCTTTGGCAGAGAATTGTGAATAGCGTACCTCAATCAACAAACCAGCCACTTTGCAATAATGACTTGGACTACACTTTTAGACCCCACTTAATGGCTCATATGAAGGTGTTTGCAATAAATTGTGCATCTTTCACTTGTCCTCACAATCAATGACTTCAGAATATATTGCTCCTTTAGGGTACAATAAAATCAATCATCTTGATCAAGGGCCTATTTTGGCATTTTTCCATTTATTGAGAAACAATGGACACCCTTGTCTTGATCCACCAATTCGTAATGGGTTGCAATGAACCTTCTATATTTCATCCCCTTTGCTAATAAGTTGTTGCGCACCTTCTTAAAATGTTGGCCCTTATACGCTATTGGAGTCTCACTAATTTTTCATTACTTGCCAATATGGTGACTAAACAACATTGAAGGGCAACCCATTTGCATAGACACACCTTGCAATGTAATGATCAACATTTTCTTTGGATTTGTTTTGGAATACCTTTTCTAACGGTTCATTCTCTTATATGTAGCAGGTTACTAAGTTTTTCATGTGTGGCCAAAAATGGGTGTTCCTCGACAAGTATAGGAACACTAAGAGATGGGGAAATAGGGAAGCCTCCTTAATCAAAGATTCGAGATCCTCTCTTTGCCAAATGATGACCTGTTCTAATGGCAACTGCTTCTTCTACTTGCTCTGCCTTCTAGTATATTCCAACTCTTTAGATGTTGGCACATATGCCTCCTTTTTGCCCGGGAAAAATGTTATGTTCATGTTAGAAATACCACACAAATGAACTTTTTGACTATAGGGGCTTGTATATTAGACTCCACACCCATTGCAAATCCATACATATCTGCCCACCATTTGGAACCTACTGTATAATGTCAACATATTTCCTCAACAGTGAATTTTGGTCTGTTTTGAAGTGGGTTGGCTCACAGAGCTAAACTTTCTGCCATTGTAGTCCTCGTGAGAAGAAGTTTGGAAAACGACACACTCCAAACAAATGAAGACAAAAATAAATATATCTTAATTCATTTAAATTTAGAAGAATGACAAACAAAACAAAAGAGCTTGTTTATAGAAGAAAAAAATGAAAAAAGGAAATAAAATAATTAAGCCCAATCCAAGAATCTTCTTCTTCCACGATCTACTTGGTAGCGAATGGGCTCTTCCACAAGCAATAGTAATGTCAATTTAATCTCCTTGTAACCTTAAGTGATCAATCTTTAGCTCTATATGTGCAATGACAAGTAAGAATGAAAGAATTACAAGTGTTTAGTCTGTGTGTTTTGTTTTCAAAATGAGATAAATGTCTTTGATTTCGTGTTTCAAGTTGTTTTGAGGTCAAATTTAGGGTTTAGGGTTAAGTTTTTAGGTTGACTAGTCAATCCATGAGGCCTAAAAATAAAAAAATAAAAAAACTGAAAAACCCATAGGGTTTGCTGCAGGTTTGCCACTGGTACTGCAAAACACACCTGGGTTTGCCCTGGAATGCTGCAGGGCCTACCTGGCCAAACTGGGATGCATTTTGCAGCACCCCATCCACACCCAAAGCAGGCCAGGTCGCAATTCTGGACCAGGTGCGAACTGGACCTGGATCCAGGGCAATTTCTGAGCAAACTGGTAGCTTAGATTCAACTCAAGTTGTGAGTGGCAAGAGTGGTTGATTAGAAGATGGAAGACTGTAGGAAAAGTGGAAGCTAAGGTTTATTTGAGATACCTCATAAAATGTGCTTCTTTAATAACTAGTATGACCATAAAACACATAGTGATTAGAAAATTTGTACCTTAGTTGAAAACTTAAAACATAGCGAGATAGATGGTTTTATTGTATCTGAATCACCTCATCCACTAGAATTTTCTCTCTTTACTTGTTTTCTTATAATCTTGTTTGGTGTCATTCACCCTTAAACTATGTTTAACAACATTGGCAATTCTTCATTAGAAGTATGGTGTGAAGGTATTCTGTTTTTCAATCAGCACCTTCCTAGACCAAAACTTTATTGAATGTTGACTGTCATATAGTTTTTTGAGGGACTTGCTCATCTTATGCCAGTTTGAAACAAGACATCCAGGCTGTATAACTACTTATGGGTATGAACCTACTCGATGTGAGCAGTTCTGATTTTTCATGATCATACTATCAATCTTTCTGGTGGCCGGGCCAGGCTTCAATTTTTCTTACTTGGACTGTGTGTATTGGGTTATAAAGACTCAGGTCTGAATTTTTCACACATTTAAACTCATTAGTTGTTTAGAATAACTGTGGTAAGAAACAGTGCATGAAGTTAAAAATTGAACAAGAAACATTGAGCAAATGTTTTTTAAATTTTTTACAGTTAACTCTCACCATAAAGTTCAATGCTTTCATTTTGAAAAATATTCTTTCATTACTTAATTACATATCCTAGTAACAGATTAGGGGTCTACAAAATTAAGGGAAAGCTGCAAGCCTGTCAAAGGATGGGATGCTATGCCATGACAATATCTCAGATGTGTTTTTATTGCTTCTAGTGTTGTTGAGTTATTTTTTAAAATTAGTTATGCCGTTTAAGATCCATAAGATGATTGCAAAAGTCGGTTTAAAATCTCCCTGTTAGTGTTGAACTTTGATTGCTATCACTGTATGCACATATTCTTAGTTGACTTTTGAAATATGTAGGGAACGTCTCAATTTTAAGTGAACTGAGTTTTGTAATGTGCAGGATGCTGTGACTGGCAGTTGCATTAGCTGTTTTTCATCAGTTATTTTACCTACATTTCTCTAGGCTTAATATTTGGCTCCTTGTCATATTCTAATATTCCAGGGTCATTTTACCCCAGTACTTGACTTATGCAACTGAATATATTATTTGAGGTTCTATTGACTTCCTTTTGTTGACTATGGACATTAATATAATTTCTTTCTTTCTATTTCACAAAACTCTGTCAATGCTAGGTTTCATTTGTACTTCATATAATCTTTGTTTATGTCTTTTGTAGAAGGTTTTGATGGACCTGATTCAATACATCTTGTGTTCATTGATTTTTTTACATTTCCATTGATCCTTTTTTCTGATGGCGCTTTTCAGCCACCAAAAGTGAGAACCTTCATCAACAATGTTATCAGTGTTCCTTTTGAAAACATAGAGCTTCCTCTTAAACCATTTGAATGGGAGTATGAGAAGGTATGTGTGAACATCTTTTTTGGTTGCTTTTCTACAATGGAGGTTATACTGTGACATGGATCCCCGTTTATATCAGCAGTATTAACAGTATCTTTTGTCTGTGCAGGGCGATTTTAATCACTGGATTGAGCTTTTTAATCATTTTGATTCATTCTTTGACAAGTATGTAAAGCCAAGAAAAGATTTGCAGCTGGATGATGATTTTCAGGAGGCTGATGCTCCTTTTCCGAGATTGGCTGTTCTTGAGATCCTCCGGGTGTCTCGAACTATCCTGGAAAACTGTACAAATAAGCACTTCTACTGCTCCTATGAAGTACGTATATGCCCCAATCATGTTACCTTAGCTTTACTAATTCTATCTGGTTGCTGCAATTTTTAATTGTTAGTATTTATTGAATCTACTGGGTTATGTTTAAGAACTGAACAACTGTTGTTTATGGTCTAATTCTTTAACCTCATGGCGGTTTCTTCCTCTAGATTATGGCTGTTGACATGATAAGTAGAGTGGATTTTCAATGTCTAAAGATTGGGCTATTAGTGTCAATTAATTTCTTTAAGTTTAATTTGAAGAATGCTTAGAAAGCTTTTGTAAAATACTCTGTATTAAAATATTATTAAAATTTTAAGTCAGTATATTTATTGCCACTTGAAGGGCTTTGCAATGCTATTCTGCTTGCTGGACTTGCGTCTTGGAGTACTCTCTGGTTTTGTTTATGCTTGTGGAACATGTCTTCCATTCTTACCATGAAATTCACAAGAAATGCAACAAAATACCTATGAGGGTGTGGGTTTATAGGCAAGGCTGAGTTTGTTTCTGAGATCTGTTATAAGGTTAAACTAAGTTACGGATTTGCCCAGAAAAGGTCTCGGATATGATTCAATTTGATACGGATTCGGTTCAAATTCGTCCAGGATACGGGTATAGGCCTGTGGATACGGGCAGTATACGAAACCCACCCCGTGGGTACGAAAATTTTGTACCTGGTATGTACCTGGACCGAATCCGACTGTTTGAATGCCAAAAAATAAAGAAAAAGAGCAGAAAATCAGATGTAAGCACTTTTGCAATGATATTCACACATCTATTTGTAAATGCTTCAGCCTTCAAATACCCTCCTTCAGTTTGTACCCAGTCTTTACATGGTTCAGGCCACTATTCCTGGTCTTTGAAATACTACCTAGCAATAAGACTCCTCTGACGATGGAATTCAAATATGGAAAAGAGAAGTTATGCTTCTTTTTATGTTAGACAGCTTTAGTTCCTTCTCTTGGCATTCTAAAGAAAATAAAAATCTCTGTTTTGTGTTGTAGGTATTGATTTTAAAACATTACATAGTGACAAATAAGGTTTACCGTGATGATAAATGGCTGCTGTAAGAGATTTTGGTCACAAACTTTATTACTGATGCTATTTGATATTCTCCTATGAAACATTACCCTGTATCCATATGAACAAAATGATAGTACTTATTATTTAATAATGAAGAGATGAATTCCTCTAGACTATCCACTATATGGATATGAGTACAAATCAAAAGTCATAGAAAGAGCTAATAGCTACAGACCTATGTTACCGAATTGTTGCTATTTGCAGAACGACTCTGGAAACGAGCCGTTTTGGGTATCGGTACCGGTATGAATCGTTGTGTATTCGTCTTGGAATTGGTTTTGTGTTGCCGGAATCGATTCCACAAATTGCCCAACGATTCTGATCGATTCCCGCGCCCATGTGTCGATTCCAACGCGATTCAGATCTGTTTGACAACTTTTGCCTGCAGAAAAAGCGAAAAGATTAAATAAAAAGGCTTTGTAGTGATTACACGTGACGGGAGAGAGACTCAGAGAGCAAAAATGCCGCAACAAGGAGAAACGAAGCCGCATTTGGAGAGATGAAGCCACCATTGTTTTGAGAAACTCGAGTTTCTTTCTGCAAAGAGGGAGGAGTTTCTTTTTGCAAAAACCTAAATCAATGCTTTTCGTCCCCATTCACAGTAAAACTAAGGCGCTCGACCTGTCAATTCATGGTATTTTTGTTTGTTGCGACCTGCAACTCGTCATTACTCTTTTTGTTTGCAAAATAAAAAGCTAAAGATTGTAAACCCAATGCTCAAATCAAGACTTGCGGCCCTTCGATCTCATGTCCGCCCTCACATTTATTTATCTGACGAGGTAAAAACCTTGGTGCAAAAGGAAACCTCGAAAAATGACCCCTTCCCATATAGGTGCACAAATCCACTACGCTCGAGAGACACAAATAATATTAATAATAAGAGTCTTGATTAATATTTAAGCCATATTAATAACGTAAAATCCGCTTTACATTATAACATTATATTATATATGAAATATGTATATTTAAATATTATATTATTATATTTTAAATTTGTATATTGTTTTGATTAGAGGTAAAAGACGAGTTTTGAAGGGGCCCGGAACCCTTTACAAAAAAGAACAGCTAATAAAAAAAGGAAACAACATTAAACAACCATCAGCCCATCGTCAGCAAACCACTAGCCAAAAAACAGCCAAAAGGAAGGAAACTGGCAACACCACTACATATTGTTCAGAATTTCAACAGCTTCCATCTCACTAGTAGCAAGCTTCTGCCCCTTAACCCTAGTGTCAGAAACCTCAATACCCGAGGCCCCAGCCTGATTTTTCATTCTATTCCTAGTCCTAACCCCAGGCCCACCAGTATTTACCTCACAACTCAAAACAGAACCTTTAGCAGCACCCTTAACAGCAGCATAATCCAGTATTTGTATATTGTTATATATTATTGTATATTATATTATTATATATTATATTATTTATATATATATTTTTATGAAATATGTATATATTTATTATTTTTATATGTTTTTGTATGGACGTATCCGTACCCGTACCTAGCTCTAAATTTTTTTTTGGCATACCAACGTAGCGTACCCACGTACCCAATTCTGATTCGGTAACTTAGCTGCAGACATATCCTTTTATTTTATCAATCAAGAATAACTAATGATTAAGGGTATATAACACCTAAAGACTTACACCATGGTATACGAGTATAATCATTAATAAAAAAGATATTAACATTTAAAGAAGACCACCACAAAAAATTCTGGTAAAACAAAACAAGAAGATACTGTAGGAATATACCATCGCCAAGGAAATCATAAAGTTTATCAGCACAAAGCTTTTGAAGCTCCTTCTTAGGTTTGTATTTTATATGGTGTTCAAACAATCGGATCTTAAAGAAAATTATATACCACTGCAAATATGTATATATTTCTGATTTTTATATGTTTTTGTATTAACATACCCAAAACGTATCCAACCCCAAATTTCTTTTTTTGACCAAATCCTGTACCGGATTCTCGTACCCTTACCCGAACCCCAAAACGAATCGGTAACTTAGAGGTCAAGTTTTGTAGGGTTACAAAATCAAAAGCGAAGCAAAAGTTTCCCCCACTTCACTCAAAATGGTACCATACAGATGGGATTCCTGTTATGCTGGGATTTGAAAGGTTTCCTTTACTTACAGTTCCTAAGTATTCTTTGTTTTCACTGTTCACAAAGACATAAATAAATGCTTCATGTTTAGTAAGCAATGACTAAAATTTCTAATTTCTTGATTTTTAGATATGTTTTTTATGGGCATAATGTATTGCCAGTTCTTCTGTTCTGGTTCATCATTACTTTGATTTGTTGGTTTGTTTTATTTTATTTTTTGTCCTTTCAATCTTGTTGCCAATTTTTCATATATTTGTACATGATTTCTTAGATGTCATGTTGATTCTTTGTTTCTCACTGCTCTATATGTCTTGTATGTGCAGCAGCATCTTTCGTCATTGCTGGCTTCTTCAGATGCGGATGTGGTGATTGCTAGTTTACAGACCTTGGCTGCATTTGTAAAAAAACCAGTAGGAAAATGTCCGATTCGAGATACTGCTCTGAATGCAAAACTGTTTGCCTTGTCTCAAGGATGGGGCGGTAAAGAAGAAGGTCTTGGACTGTTAGCTTGTTCTACGGAAAATGGTCCTGACATTGTTGGAAATCGGCTAGGTTCTGCTCTTCATTTTGAATTTTATGTAGATGAATCTGTTAAAAAGGAGGATTCTGGAGATGAGGAGTTGAGATCCTCTGGCTTGCAAGTTATTCATATACCTGACATGAGTAGGCAATCTGAAAGTGATATTCAGCTTTTGAAACACTTGATAGATGAATATAAGGTGCCTACTGGCCTTAGATTTTCACTACTAACTAGGCTACGATTTGCAAGATCCTTTTCACAGTTGGATAGCAGACGACAATACATATGCATTCGGCTTCTTGCATTTACAGTGCTTGTCCAAGCAAGTACTGATGCTAATGACCTGACTGCTTTTTTCACAAATGAGCCTGAGTTTGTAAATGAACTTGTATCTTTGGTACGCTTTGATGATGTAGTACCTGAAGATATTCGTATTTTGGCAATTCTAGCTTTGGGTGCTCTTTATCAGGACAGATCTCGTCAAACAACAGTTTTAAATGTCATCACATCAGGTGGCCATCGTGGCATCTTACCCAGTCTCATGCAGAAGGCGATAAGTTCTATTTCCAGCGGATCAAATGATTGTTCAATTTCTTTCCTAGAAGCACTTCTTTCTCTGATAACAGTTTTAGTTTCTTCTTCATCAGGCTGTTCTGCTTTGAGGGATGTGGGATTAATGCCGACATTGCTGCCTCTTTTAAAAAACTTGAATACACAGCACATACACTTGGTAACTGCAGCTGTACATGTACTTGAGGCTTTTATGGATTACAGTAATCCTGCAGCAATTTCATTCAGAGATTTAGGGGGCTTGGATAATACTATTGCCAGGTTAAAGCTTGAAGTCTGTCGTGTTGAGGAGGGTACTTTGAAGGAGACAGCAGAAATACAATTACATGGTAAGGGAAAGGCTCCTTTAAGTGATGCTAGTGTTTCTGAGGTAGCAAAAACAGTTCAATCTGAGACATTGGTTCCTTATCATAGAAGGCTTCTTATGAAAGCTTTGCTACGGGCTATATCTCTTGGTACATATGCTCCTGGAAATACTGCACGACTGTATGGATCTGAAGAGAGTGCATTGCCATTTTGCCTGTGTACCATATTCAGGAGAGCAAAAGACTTTGGTGGTGGTGTGTTTTCGCTTGCAGCTACAGTAATGAGTGATCTTATTCACAAAGACCCAACTTGCTATTCTGTGCTAGATTCTGCTGGTTTGCCTGATGCCTTTTTGGATGCTATCTTGGCTGGCGTCCTTCCTTCTGCAGAAGCAGTATCTTGTATACCACAATGTTTGGATGCGTTGTGCCTCAATAACCTTGGTCTTCAGGCTATTAGTGAACGTGGGGCATTGAAATGTTTTGTGAAAATTTTTACATCAAAAATCTACTTACGGGCTTTGGCAAATGACACTCCTGGATCCTTATCAACTGCCTTAGATGAGCTAATGCGCCATGCAGCTTCTTTGCGTGGACCTGGGGTGGATGTATTGATTGAAATCTTAAACACCATAGCAAAAATTGGATCTGGTCAAGAAACACCTTCCTTGTTGCAAGACTCTGCTGGCACATCCGTTCCTATGGAAACAGATTTCATTTCAGTAGATGGAGAGGAATCTTCAAGTGCAACTCCTGAGCAGGCAGTTGATGTTTCGGCTGATAGTTTAAGTTCAAATATGGAAGCTTTTCTCCCAGATTGTATTAGCAATGCCACACGTCTCTTGGAAAATATTCTTCATAATACAGATACATGTGGGGTGTTTATTGAGAAAAAGGGTATTGAAGCTGTACTGCAGCTGTTTGATTTACCACTTTTGCCATTGTCATTTGCAAGTGGCCAGAATATAGCTGTTGCCTTTAAAAACTTTTCACCACAGCACTCGTCTCCACTTACCAGGGCTGTTTGCACTGCTCTTAGAGAACATTTGAAGCCTGCACTTGAGTTAGCAGATTCTCTGGCTGGGACAAAGTTAGCAGATGTTGAAGTATCAGAGCGAATGAGAATTTTGAGATGCCTTTCCAGTCTTGAAGGGGTTTTATCCTTCTCAACCCATCTGCTGAAAAGTACTACAACAATGATGCCTGAGCTTGGTTCTGGTGATGCGGATATCTTGAAAGATGTGGGAAAGGTGTACAAAGAAGTACTTTGGCAGATTTCTCTAGTCAATGATGCAAAGAAAGATGTTGAACAGGCACCCACAGCCGTAAATGCATCAGGATCAGAAGTGGCCAATGATGCGAGCACAGTTTCGGTTGTTAGATATGTTAATCCAGTGTCTATGAGAAATGGGCCTTCATCTGGTTGGGGAATTGATCCCGAGTTCCTATCTGTTATACAAACAGGAGAAGGATTGCATCGTCATAGTCGGAGGGACCATGGTGTTGATGGTCTTTCAAGAATGCGTCTTGGCCGACTTGGACGGCAAGCAGATACATTGGATACTGATATTGGTGGCTCAGTAAATGCAGCTGAAACATCACAGTCCCAGGAGTCTAAAAGGAAGTCACCTGATTTGCTTGACTTTGAGACCATGAATAAAGTTGCTACCGCCATGCGATCTTTTTATGTCAATCTTGTAAAGGTGTTGGTAGTTCCAAATCGTCGCCGAGATGATACAGGAGCACTTAGTGGTGCGGCAAAGAGTGTGGTTGTTTCTCTTGCAAAACTTTTTAATGACAGTCTTGATGTGGAGAAAAACTGCACCTTTTCTGAGTTTGAGTTATCACTTTCTACAAAATGTAGGTACTTGGGGAAGGTTGTGGATGACATGGCAGCAGTTATTTATGACAACCGAAGGCGCATGTGCAATACAGCAGTAGTGAATTACTTCTATTCACATGGTACAATCCAAAAACTGTTGACTACTTTTGAAGCAACAGGTCAATTACTCTGGAGTGTACCCATTATGTCACAGCCAGGAATGGAAACTGAAAGTGAAAAAGAGAATGGGAATGACAAGATAGAGCATGCCCCTTGGTTATTAGAGACATTGCGAAGTTATTGTAAACTCTTGGAGCACCTTGTTAATTCATCTTTGCTCTTAACTACAAATTCTGCTTCACAGCTATTAGTTCAACCAGTAGTTGGAGCATCTTTCCATGTTCCAAGGGATCCAGAGGTCTTTGTCCGCACCATACAGGCCCAAGTTCTATGTGCTGTTCTCCCCATCTGGAACCATCCAATGTTCTGTCGTTGCAATCCATCTCTGATTACCTCTGTAGTTTCAATCATTACCCATGTATACTCTGGCACAGGTGACACTAAAGGAAACAGAAATGGTGTTCCGGGAAGCAGTGCTCAACGTTTCAGAGGTCATCCACCTGATGAGACTTCTATTTCTATGATAGTTGACATGGGTTTCCCAAGGTCCAGGGCAGAGGAGGCATTAAGGCGGGTTGAAACAAACAGCGTTGAAATGGCTATGGAGTGGCTGTTCAATCATCCCGAGGAGCCTGCTCAAGAAGATGATGAACTTGCGCAAGCTCTGGCCTTGTCACTAGGGAAATCTTCTGAGGCTCCCAAAGATGAATCTTCTGAAAAAGGTAAAGAGGTTTTGAATGAAGAGAAACTTCCAGAAAATCCTCCAGTTGAAGATATTCTTGCTACTTGCATGAATATGTTGCAGAGCACAGATGCTATTGCTTTTCCCATGACTGATTTGATTGTGACTCTGTGTTGTCAAAACAAAGGCCAGTATCGTCTTAGAGTTGTTCCTTATCTTGTTCAACATTTAAAACTCTGGAAGGTGGATGGAACTGAAAAAGATAATAGTCCGGTATCTACAATTTCTCATCTTTTGGCATTAGTGCTGAGTGAAGACAGTAGTGCAAGAGAAGTGGCAGCAGAAAATGGTCTTGTTTCTACTGCATTGGAGTTATTGACAAATTTTTCCCCAAAGAATGTTGCAGGAGAAAAAATTTCTGTTCCTAAATGGGTGACTGCATTGCTACTTGTACTTGACCATATGTTGCAATGTAAGCTGCAGCTTGCCTCCGATCCTCAGAACACCACCGGAACTGGATCACATGCCAATACTCCTGAAGACAATTCAGCTGGTATGAGCACAGCAAATAACACTAATAAGTCTCCCTTGGAAGAAAACAATAAAGAGATTAGTCCATTCATGGAAATTTTAGGAAAGCCATCTGGTTACATGACCACAGATGAACAGCTCAAGGCTATGAACATTGCTTGTGACTATTTACAGCTACATCTGCCAGCAACCACTGTACAATCTGTTCTTCAGTTGTGTGCTAGACTAACAAAGTCACATTCAATGGCTATAAAGTTTCTTGAGAGAGGTGGATTGTCATCCCTCTTAAGCCTTCCTCGAAGCAGTTTTTTCCCTGGTTTTGACAGTGTGGCAGCTGCTATCATACGCCATCTTCTAGAGGATCCACAGACCCTTCAAATTGCAATGGAGGTAGAGATACGGCAGACTTTAATCAATATCTTAAGTCGTCATGGTGGCCGCGTCTCTCCTCGAGTATTCTTGACATCCATGGCCCCAGTCATTTCTCGTGAACCTACAATTTTTATGCAGGCTGCAGCTGTGGTGTGTCAGTTAGAAACTGTAGGGGGAAGGTCTAATATCATACTGTCAAAGGAGAGAGAGGACAAGGAAAAGGGAAAAGAGAAAGAGAAAGTGAAGGAGAAAGATAAAGAAAAAGATAAAGCTAAAACTTTGTGTAACACTGAGGCATGTGTTCCATCTGGTGATGTTGGTCGGGTTCATGATGGGCTTGGTAGACCACATGATGGATTGGGTAAAACTCCAAAGGGCCATAAGAAGATCCCTCATAGCTTTACCCAAGTTATAGACCAGCTTCTTGAGGTGATTTTGCACTATCCGCCTCCCAGTCAGGGGGAAGAATGCACAGGTTCAACAATGGCTATGGAGGTTGATGAAGTTACTCCTAAGGAAAAAGGAAAAGCAAAGATTGAGGACACCATGAATTCAGACAGTGACAATGTTCCTGATGGCTCTGCAGGGTTAGCTAAAGTTGCTTTTATTTTAAAGCTAATGAGTGATATCCTTCTTATGTATATACATGCAGCTGGGGTTGTCCTGCGACGGGACTCAGAGAGTAGTCAAGGTCGTGGGCCTTGCCAAGGAGCAGAAGTCTCAGGACACGGTGGCCTTTTGTATCATGTATTGCACAGGCTTTTACCCTATCCCGTGGACAAAACAGCAGAAAGCAATAGTGAAGAGTGGAGAGAAAAGCTATCTGAAAAGGCTTCTTGGTTTCTGGTGGTGATATGTGGCAGATCCAGTGAAGGAAGAAAACGGGTTATATCGGAAATTGTAAGAGCCCTTAATATGGCTTCCAATTCTGTTAAGGGTTCTTCCAAGCATGTCCATTTGCCGAATAAGAAGGTCCTTGCTTTTGTGGAGTTGGTAAATTCCATTCTATCAAACAATGCATCTTCAGGAAATACTCAGGTACCAGGATGCTCTCCTGATATGGCAAAAACAATGATTGATGCAGCGATGGTCCAGGCTCTGACAAGTACTCTTCAGGTTATTGACTTGGACCATCCTGATGCTCCAAAACTTGTAAATCTTATACTCAAGGCCTTGGAGGCTTTAACAAGAGCTGCCAGCACAGGAGAACAAATTTACAAGTCTGAGGATTCTGATAAGAAAAAGACTTTGGCAGCAGAAGAAAGAAACCATGGTGGGACAAACAGGGTTACTGGTGGAGAGGAAACACAAGCTCAGCAGAATGAAATCAGTCAGAGTGCAGAACATCACACAACAGGCATGGCCCAGCGTCAAGTGCAGATTGCAGAAGGTAGCTCAGATCCAGCAAGTGATCAAGCTGGGAATGTGAATGAGCATATGGAGCATGATATGCGGATAGAAAGGGAAGATACCGCAGAAGCACATAATTCACCTGTGCATGGAGAAGAATTTATTCGTGGAACTGTTGAAGTCACCACCGACCTACACAACTCAACCACAGAAGTGTCTTTCCGTGTGGAACACAGAGCAGATGATGAGATGGGTGATGAAGATGATGAGGACATGGATGATGATGTTGAGGAGGAAGACGAAGACGAAGATGAGGACGAAGAGGATGACATAGAAGGAGAAGAAGGTACTGCACACATGTCATTAGCTGATACTGATGTTGAAGATCATGAAGATAATGGACTTGGGGATGATTATGGTGATGACATGGTAGAGGAGGATGATGATGATGACTTTCCTGAGAATCGTGTTATTGAAGTAAGGTGGAGAGAAGGTTTGGATGGACTGAATCATGTACAGGTTCTAGGACATGCTGGAGGAGGTGGTAATTTGGTAGATCTTTCTGCTGAGCCTTTTCAGGGAATTCACATGGAGGACATATTTGGTCTTCGCCGGACTGGAGGAGTTGATCGACGTCGCCCAACTGGCCACAGACCATTTCCTGAACGTCCAGGACTTGAACGTGGAGGTGCCTTTCAGCACCCTCTACTTACCAGGCCTGCTCAGTCTGGTGGAGCAACTTCAAATGGTTCTATATGGTCTGCATCTGGGAACATTTCTAGAGACTCGGCAGCAATATCAGGAGGAAGCTTCGATGTTGCACAATTTTTCATGTATGATGCTCCCATGTTGCTACCCCCAGATCATTCTGGAGGAGCATTTTTTGGGGATCGTGGAGTGGGTGGTCCGCCTCCTTTGCTTGACTTTTCAATGGATCCTATATTTTTAACGGGAAGGCGTGGCCCAGGTAATGGCAGGTGGACTGATGATGGCCAACCACAAGCTGGAGCTCAAGCTGCAAGCATTGCTCAAGCAGTAGAAGAGGAGTTCCTTTCACAATTGCGAAGCCTTACTCAATCAGTTGATGAGAGCCCATCGATACAACCCAGTACAGACAATGTTGATGGAGGGCAACAAACTACAGCTGCAGTTATGGAAACTGATGTACAACCCAGTTTACCACCTAATAATCCTAGTGGACAACAAATTGAAGAACATCAAATGGGTGAAGCTGACTTATCACAGGTGCAGCAGAATGCTAGTGTGGAACACAGTGAGCAAAGGGAGCCACATTTTGATGTTGAAGGCAATAGAGATGATCCTGATGTTCTGATGAGAGATGAAGGTAATGAAGCAGGAAATAGGGATTTAGAATCTGAAAGTCAAGACAGTGAAGGAAGTGGTGCAACTATGGGTGAAAGTCTCCGTAGTTTGGAAGTTGAAACTGGAAGTGCAGATGGCCGTGAGGAAACTGAAAGACAGGGGGGCAACCAGACACTGGCAGTTTCCACTGCTGAGAATCCAGATGCTAGGGGCAACAGCATGGATGCAGAGAACATTAATAGTGAACTGAGAGGTGCAGATTTAGTTGGTCAAGAACGGGATACAGATGTGGACCAGAGTCATGCTACAGCTGAAACTTCTGTACATTTCCAGGCTCAAGACGAGGCTGCCCAAGGTGGAAATAATGAATCAGCTGAGAGAAGCACTGAGGAAACTAGGACAAACACTATTGACCCCACATTTTTGGAAGCACTTCCAGAGGATCTTCGAGCTGAAGTGCTAGCTTCTCAGCAAGTTCAATCTGCAAGAGCTGCAAATTATACACCTCCTCCAGCAGAAGATATTGATCCGGAATTTCTTGCGGCACTTCCTCCAGATATCCAAGCTGAAGTCTTAGCACAGCAGCGTGCACAGAGAGTAGTGCAAAGCCAGCAAGCTGAAGGGCAGCCTGTAGATATGGACAGTGCTTCAATAATTGCAACCTTTCCTGCTGAGCTTCGTGAAGAGGTTGCAGTAAACATTCATCCTTGATTAGATGGTCTTATGATTTTGATTATTTATGGATGTATTAGGATCCTGATTCAAGCTATTGATATTCCTTTTGATACTTCACACTACAATCTAAATCTTTGTGCCTCTTTTTTCTTAGTAGTTATCCTTTTCTTGTTTTTTTCAGGTTCTGTTAACTTCCTCAGAAGCAGTTCTTGCTGCCTTGTCTCCAGCACTTCTTGCAGAAGCACAGATGCTGAGAGAAAGAGCAATGAGTCAGTACCAACACCGTGGCTTTCTTGGAGCAGGGCATAGACTTGGTGGTAGAAGACACAATATAGGAACTGGAGGGCAGTCTTTGGAGCGGGGTGTGGGCAATAGTATTGGGCTTACATTGGGCCGCAGGCCAGGCACATCCCTTGGTAATGCAATAAAGATGAAAGAAGTGGAAGGGAAAGCTCTGGTAGATACAGATGCTCTCAAAGCAATGCTTCAGCTTTTGAGGCTAGCTCAGGTATGTATGTTACTTCAATTAACAAGGCTTACTTGTGAGGACTTTGATATCTGCTTAGTGTAAAATATTTTTAGCTGCAGAAGAGAAAATCACTTACCGTTCACAATGTGGTACACATCATTACTGGGGACTTTAAAAAATTACAAAATAATTGTTAAGAGTCTTGTGGGTTCGGATTTGCAATTAAAAATTGAATAATGTCTTTTAAGTTTTTATGTTAGTAGCATATATGTCAGAACTATTGTTCAAGCACTTCCTAAAATAGTTGTATTTTGTCCAAGTGATATCAATTCCATTTTAATGCTTCTTTGTGTCAAGTTGACATGATAACATTCGGTTCCAATAATGCATGTTAACTTTTTTTCTGCCATGCCTTATGTTAAACTTTTTATTGGAAGAATCCGATAGTCAGTACTTCTGTGTTTAGTTATGCATGTTACTTTTTTCCTGCCAGGCCTTATGTTAAATTTTTTATTGAAAGAATCTGATACACAGTACTTCTGTGTTTTTTTCATAGAAGTTAGATATTGGTTTTGATCTTCTGTGTGTAGCGGCCTGTTTAAATGTTGGAGTTTCAGGTGCCTCATCTTTTGAAACAATTGATATGGTTCATAAGTTATTAATATTTTGCTTTGTGCAGCCTTTGGGTAAAGGTATGCTTCAAAGACTTCTATTGAATCTCTGTGCTCATAGTGCTACAAGGGCTACTCTAGTTCACCTTTTGCTAGATATGTTGAGACCTGAAGCAGAAGGATTTCCAGTTGAGTCCAATGGTATTCCATCCCAGAGGCTCTATGGATGCCAATGGAATGTGGTTTATGCACGATCCCAACTTTCAGATGGTATTGATCTTTCTGATTGAAATCCACTTTACTGTTAACAATTTTTCCTACATAAACATGTCAAGGGAAGGGAAATAAAATTAGTGATAATACTGTTTATGTGCAGGTGTACCGCCTCTTGTTTCTCGCCGTGTCCTTGAGATTTTGACATATCTAGCAAAAAATCATTTTGGTGTTGCTGATCTTCTTTTCTACATGGAATCATGCCCAACATTGGATGCAGCATCTCAGACATCTACAATATCAAATGGGGAGAAAGGCAAAGGAAAGATTGTTGATGAACATGGGTCACATTCATCAGAAAGAACTGAAAAAGGGGAAATTCCTCTAATATTACTTCTACAGCTGCTTAATCAGCCCTTGTTTTCAAGAAGCAGTGCACATTTAGAGCAGGTAACTCTTAATTCTGTATGTTAATTTATGTTGGTTCATTTGTAATTCAGATTGCTACAATCAAGTTTTGGTTGTTTGCAGCTTATGGGGCTTCTTGAGGTTGTCATGAGCAATGTTGGAGTAAAAAATGAATTAGAAGCTCCTCCTAGTCAACCACAGGATGTTGTAACACAGGCAGATGATGGTCATGTTGAAAGTGAGTCTCTACCTGAGACTGGTTCTAGTGTTGCTTCGGCTATCCAAACGGGCGAACCTGCTTCTGTGGAAAACAATGATGATACTAACTTACCTGGGAGCTCAGACGTGGCTAAAACAACTGAAGGTCAGGAAGCCTCAGCTTCAGGGTTGAAGAAGGAAATGGATGCATCTGAGGTTCTCCTACAACTGCCCCAGAGAGAGTTAGAAAACCTGTGTAAACTTTTGGCAAAGGAGGGGTATGTCCAATTGTCATTGTTGATAATAACATCAGTTGTATTGAATAAATATACTCTGTTTGCTTGTGGGAAGTGATCTTTTGAATTGCAGGGTTTTTGGCATATTTTCCTTAATTAAATGTAGAATCTAAGGTCTCTTGTCATGCAGGCTGTCAGATATGGTGTATGCAAAGGTGGCAGAGGTTCTCAAGAAGCTTGCTAGCATTGCTCTGACACATCGGAAGCTTTTCATTTCTGAGTTGGCAGTTTCTGCCCGTGATCTTAGTGGTGATGCAGTTGGTGAGCTTGTAACACTTCGAGACATGGAGTTATTGGGGGGGAATGCTTGTTCTATGGCAGGAGCAGCTATATTGAGAGTTCTACAAGCAATGAGTTCTCTAACATCAGATGTTGGTACGGGCGTTACTGATGACAAGGAACATGAAATTCTTTTAGTTGTTGGGGAACTAAACATGCATCTCGATCCATTATGGCAGGGGCTGAGTGTTTGTATAAGTAAAATAGAACAGAGTTTGGGAAATGCCTCGGATGTTTCAGCTTCAGCAGGTAGAAATGCTGGAGCAACATCTGTGGCACCCCCGCTACCTCCTGGTACACAAAGGGTTTTGCCATTTATAGAGGCATTTTTTGTTTTATGTGAGAAATTGCAGTTAGTAACTAGTGCCGCTCAGCATGATTCTGATGATGCCAGTACTAGTGATGCTGCACAACTCAGAAAAGCAGAGGGAGGTATGACATTTGTTAAGTTTGCTGACAAGCATCGCAAACTTCTCAATGCTTTTGTGCGGCAGCATCCTGGGTTGCTGGAGAAATCCCTTTCCCTCATGTTAAAAACACCTCGTCTAATTGACTTTGACAATAAGCGATCATTTTTCCGCTCGCGGATTAGACAACAAAATGAGCAGCACAACTATAACCCTCTTCGAATTTGTGTTCGTAGAACATATGTGCTAGAAGATTCTTATAGTCAATTACGGATGCGTTCTGTAGATGATATCAAAGGACGCTTGACAGTGCAGTTTCAGGGAGAGGAGGGTATTGATGCTGGTGGCTTAACAAGAGAATGGTACCAATTACTGTCAAGGGTGATATTTGACAAAGGAGCACTGCTGTTCACTACTGTTGGAAATGAATCTACTTTTCAGCCCAATCCAAATTCTGTTTATCAAACTGAACACCTATCATACTTCAAGTTTGTTGGAAGAGTGGTATTGATTTCACCTTTTTTCCTTCGTTGGTAAATATTATATTTTTATGAGTTGACTATTAATAGTTATGTTGGTTCTTTTGCACTGTTTTTGGTAGGTTGCTAAAGCATTATTTGATGGTCAACTGTTGGATGTTCATTTCACCCGATCTTTCTACAAACACATACTTGGAGTAAGAGTTGCATACCATGATATTGAGGCCATTGATCCAGATTACTTTAAGAATCTGAAATGGATGCTCGAGGTGAGTGACTACAATCTTGGTTAATAAGGAAACTGTTACCTAAATTAGATGTTTCAACTTTCCTCATTTAAACACTGTTGTAATGAATTATGCTAATACTATGAGTTGTGTCACAGAATGATATTAGTGACATACTTGACCTCACATTCAGTATAGATGCAGATGAGGAAAAACGTATCCTATATGAGAAGACAGAGGTAAGTTATTTTTGGATGCTTTTATAATTTTATTGTCTATGTGAGGCTGGCCATAAGCTAGTGGATGGCATTTTCTAGTGTTTGAGCAGTTTAAAATAGTGTAATATGCTGTCATGTGTCTGTGTAGGTAACTGATTATGAGCTTATCTCTGGGGGAAGAAATATACGTGTCACAGAAGAAAACAAACATCAATATGTGGATCTTGTAGCAGAGCATATACTGACAAATGCCATTCGTTCCCAAATTAATGCCTTTATGGAAGGATTCAATGAATTGATACCAAGGCATCTTATATCAATATTCAATGATAAAGAACTTGAACTTCTGATCAGTGGCCTTCCTGAAATTGATCGTAAGTTTTACATACTTTTTTGTGTCATTATTAGCTTGTAATTCCTCCAATGGATTATTTGCTGACATAGTTAAGCATGGCAGTTGATGATCTGAAGTCCAGCACAGAATACACAGGATACACTTCAGCATCTCCTGTGATTCAGTGGTTTTGGGAGGTTGTGCAAGGATTTGGCAAGGAGGACATGGCACGCTTGTTGCAGTTTGTCACAGGAACCTCAAAGGTATCTAGTTTTAGCTTTTGAATGAACCCCTATATGTTTGACATTTGGTAGTCATTAGAGCTTATTGTTGTATATTAATATCATTGATAGTAATGCTGTTATGGATTGCTATCACATTAGTTTTCAATTTTTCTGTAGTTGAAATCAGTGTTCAACTGATATTCTTTTACAAATTGGTAGGTTCCTTTGGAAGGGTTTAAAGCTCTTCAGGGCATATCTGGCCCTCAAAGGTTTCAGATTCATAAGGCATATGGAGCACCAGAACGTTTGCCTTCGGCTCACACATGGTGAGTGCTTGTATTCCTTATATTGATTGATCACTTTGTACTTTAATATTTTATTAGGGTAAATGACCTTTGATTTTATTTCTTGTGCTATTTATGCAGCTTCAATCAGTTAGACCTGCCTGAGTACTCGTCTAAGGAGCAGCTCCAGGAGCGATTGCTATTGGCAATTCACGAAGCTAGTGAAGGGTTTGGCTTTGGTTGATCCGATGAAAGAACGTTATTCATCTTGCATTCCATGGATGAAATTGTAATTGGGAGACTACCACCAGCGCTCTTTCGAATTTGTTAGAAATCTGGCATCTAAGTTTCATGCAGATGCGTGAGACTTACCTTGAATGATTATGTCAGTTTGTATAAATCTCTCTTATATTGATGGAAATCATTTTTCTTCTCACTGAAAGCATTTTGCAGTGAGTCTGTCCTTTGTCCATTGCTGCAATTGATAATTTTTGTTATATTAGCCATTTGAGCAGAGTATAGGGTGAGATGTACCATTGATTTTTGCCCACCTTGTTTTGGTATTAACGTGGCAATGCCATTGAATTGATATCTGATGAATTTGTACATTATGATAGAATCTGTAATTTTCATGACGCTGCTGGATATGTATCTGTAAGTAAAGCAATTTCTTTGAATTTTGATGAAGATAAATGAAGGTGCCCGTTGTCTTTGTTGTTGTGTACAATTGGAGTGTCCATGTGCAGTTCAATATTTTTGGAATTACGAGTCACTTGCAGAGTTGTGCTCTTTGAATCCTTAAAATTGTCACCCTTCCTAATAAAAAGGTCTAATTATGCTATTACATAAATATTTGAATTGATATTGGCTTTATCAACGTGTTGAAAGTTATCAAATTGGAAAGTTGTATAATCTTATTCAATGTCTATATAAACGTTACAATGAATATGACAATTTTATGAACACCCTTTCAGTATATCGTCTAGGTATGATGTAAAAATACATACCAAAAAGATTAATGAACAAGCGTAAATTGGTACAAATTATGGTTAATAGCGATTCTTTGTTGTTTGGAAGCCTGAGCTAGTACAGTACGAGGCCAAATTGTGCCAATTAAGTAGTATCAAGGGTTGCAAGTTGGATGGGAAGCTACACCTGTCTCCACTTTTCATCAGTTGGAATGATGGAAAACTACAGCCGTAGCTGAGAATGAATGTCAAGAACAATCTAAGCACACAACTTCCTTGGAAAATCCGTGTTCAGCCATATATGTCTCAACTTTATCTGTAGTTTGTGAGGGTGCTTTTGTTGCATTTGCCATTGATATTCCACTGCTCACTAGTAAGGGTAAAACTTCTCATATTGCAGCTACTGATAATGAAATTACTGCCACTCTATTCGTAGGTAGGCTTCCTATTTTTATGTTTCAAAATGTGCATTGAGATACGGGCGTCATTTGATTGTGAATTTGCTGTTATTTCCCCTTCAAGTCTACCATGTACAATACAAGAGATGGTCTTCGTTTTGGCGATGAAGACATGCAATGTACTAAATTTGCTTATAGGACCTAACGGAGCATATTGACAATGAAGTTCACAAATATACTCTGCAAATGTGATCGACTTAGATTTGTTTGTAGGGCCTAACAAGGTGCATTGTCAATGAAGTTCTCAATTATGCACTCTCTGCAAATTGTGATCTTGCAAAGTCAGTTGATAATCTTCACTACTATTGCACTCTTAAGAAGCATCAAGCGCCAAACGTGACAATTTATAGTGTATTTTTTAACAATCTACGTGTCTTGAGAAAGTATTCTTGGACACTCGAAATCTGGTGCTTAGTTTGATATTTGTTTTAATGGGATTTTGGATTCACAATAAAAAACTCAAGTTTTGATTGTTTTCGTTTTGTTAAGATTTAATGAACTAAGAGGTGATGGAAAACATTTGTGTAAATAAATTTGATATTATTTTACTCATGTCAAAAAGAAAATGGGCTTGATCTTCTATTTTATGTAAGGTTATAATTTTTTGAGATTATAAATAATCTGGCTTTTCTATGTAGCTCGTGTGAGTAAAAAGGTAGAGGTAATTATTCAGGGCACTGATAATTCACATGAAGATTATTTTTCTATCTACCTTAAAGATTGTTCAAATTTATATCTCACCAAGTTGCAACCCTTATACTAATTTGCGATGAAACAAAGCTTACCAATACAAGTTTCTCGAGCTAAAACATCATAGTGGTATGCCTAGTAAGGAAAACATACTTGGCAATGACATGGATAGATCCAAAGTTCCTTCTCATTGCACCCAAAGAACTTTTAGTTGTAGCCATTAAAGATTGGTATTTACAATCACAAATTTTAATGCAATGACATAATTTATTAGCAAGCGGTTGAAAAAACGAAAAAATAAATTATGTAGCAAGGAAAATATACTTGGCAAATGATTGGAGGAGACCCAAAGTTCATTGTAATTGGACCCAAATGACTCCTAGCTGTAGAGCTATTATGATTGGCATTTACATCACAAATTGAAATGCAACGATATAATTTGTTAGCAATAAATTAATTAATTAGTGTTGAATGTGTTGCTTGTAACAAACCTAATTCAGGTTTTAGGAAAACCCACCTTTCTTCTTCTTTTCTTGAAGGTCCTTTTAGTAATTTTGATTTGACATGAATCAATTACTTAATTGGTCCTTTGTATTTGTAACTCATGCTTTACTAGGTAAGTCGTCCTAAAAAAAACTTTTTCAATTGAATAAAAAAATTACTACAATAGTCTTTTTCTTCCTAACACATCTTGCTTTCTTAAGATGAAACATAATATTCGTATTTCACGACAATGGTAAGACATTAAAATGCTCACTCTACCCTTATAATCTAATATTAACAATTTGATACACAAAATATCAAAATTATACACTATCATTATTATGCATATTTTACAAGAAGATGGATCGTATTTGTTCTTGCAATGCTTTAACTTAAAACTTCCATCTATCTACTACTCTTAGGCCTACATGTTCAAACATGCTATTGTACAAGAACATTATATGTACTTAAACTAAGAAATTATTGTCACATAGTTGCATTAGTCTAAAGGTAGATTTATCACACAACTCCCATTAGAATGCAAAGTTATTTTTTAGCTTATAGACAATGATCACAGGTAAAGATGAATCTTATTTGTTCTTGCAATGCTTTAACTTAAACTTTCATCTATCTACTACTCTTAGGTCTACATGTTCAAACATGCTACCATACAAGGACATTAATGGTAATTATCAAGTTTCATTATTCTAGTTTGCAAAACATAGTTGCAAGCAACTAGGAAACTATTATCACATAGTTGCATTAGTGCATTAGTCTAAAGGTTGATTTATCACATAGTTCCTATTATAGTGCAAAGTTAGTCTAAAAGGTACATATCAAGATCACCACCCTTCGTGATATTAAATCATTAAGGAGATCCCATAGGCACCCCAAACACATCAATTCCATTGAAGAGTATAACAATTCCTTAGGAAAGTTACAACAAAGAAGAGTATTCAAAGTATAACTTAATTGAGACTACTCAATCTAACCTATTCCATTCAACCATTCAAGTTTTAGGGTTCATATTGAGGGTAAGAAGCAAAAATATTCTCACGCCCTTAGTAAAATTTACAAGATCATAGTTGCAAGGTCAATGTTCGTAGAGTATAGACTAAGGGGACATGGTTTCACATAATACCTGGAAACCACACTAACTTATTGCAAATTCTAACTACACAGTAGAAACAAGGGGATAGACTCTCAATGGTACCATAGATATAGTTTTAGAAATAAAACACCTTGCATAAGCAATAGAGATATATCATACCACCCCAAGACTATGTCTATAAGTAATCACTTACTGCCGCCTCCTACTGCCATGCATCACTGCTCACACTATTGTTTAAGGCATTACATTCAACAAAGTTTGAGATCACTAATTATAAACATTTTAAAATTTAGTATTAAATAATCTTTAGTATGAAAGTTTGCTAGCCTACAACCATCAGAGATCCACACTTCCCGTGCATATTTATACTTGCAATTACACAATGGGCTTGTATTCCTTTTCCAAAAATCTGTAGGTTGACAAAGGCAGAGTTTGTGTTTGTATTGGGACAGAGCTTCAGACTTTCAAGGTTGCCACCCCTTGATGGACGCAAAAGCTAGAGCTTTCATGTGCATCTGTAATCTGAAATCCCACCCCATTTCAATATGCAACTCGATCTCCGAAGCCCATAAAGCCTATATTGGCAAGCTTTCTTGACCCTTTTGAACTCCTGTTTACAAGTTACATTTCTATGACCGCCATACTCATTATACCAAGAGTCTAAAAACCCCACGACAAATCTAGAATCGTACTTTTAAGCCTCAATTATAGTTGTAAACTACAAACTTACATCAAAAGCTCACAACTAAGCTACTGAAAACATCCACTCAAGCTTCAAAAGTTTGTCATCACACACATGGAAAATTTGAAGACACCAACAAGATTTGACCAATGAGTAAGCTCCAAGTTGATTTCCCATTTCAGCTTGGAATCCATGGTGTGATTAATGCTAATCAACTGAAGTGATATGAGCTTCTTCACTTAGAAGAAGAAATTCCTCTCTCTTTCAGCCTCCTTTAGATGCATATATTATTTTTGAGGTTAGAGAGATTATCATTACATTCTTGGTTGGTTGTAGGGTAAGGATACCCTACCGACTCAAACCAAGTGGATCTCATAGGCATCTTTTGAGCAGCATTTTCTCCATCTTAAAGAGAAAGTGGGGACACTTTTAAACAAGGAGGAATCGATATGGCTTAGCATAGCATCGTCATTAAACATAATATTTGATTAGTAGAATATAATACTATTTTTATTTTGAAATTTTAAGAAGCTTCTTTCTTCTAAAAGCATCTTTGTTCAAAAAATATCTCTTTGTAAGTTTTTTTGTTCATGTACACTCATATCACAAGTGAACATTGGAAAGACAGTGAGGGAAATTTTCTTTTTTGTTTACATTATGTTTAATATCATAAGTTTAATAGGCTCAAGCCAAAAGAAATCCAATCAAAAGTTCTTTCGAGAAGACACAGGATTAAAGCCACTATGATGGATAGTAAAGATTTCATTGCCAAAGGGAAACTTTAAACATTTATGCACAACCAACGGGACAACATTCATGGAGCAAAGCCATGGATAGCCTAACTTCACATGAAATTGGTCTGATGATGGGATGATGGTGAATGAGACATTTAATGTTTTCGGTCCAACTTTTAAGGGGAGGTTTATCGAGCCCATCACAGGACAAGCAAAACCATTATACATTTTGATCCATGCTTTCGGTTTGTCATATGTATCTTGATAGAGTTCATGCACAAATAGGAATTCTTTGATAATCACATTCTCTACACAGACGGGATCAATTAATATCCCATTAGTAGCCCTATCATTGATTCTTCCAACTATGTAAAGAGGACCATTGGATGCATGTTTGATTATGTCATTTTGTAAGAAATCCATATCAAGAGGCATCTTGGTTAAGCCCTTACGAGGTCTATCTTTGATAAATGACACCACTTTAGCTGGTTTATCCACATTTTCATCTTTTATGTTTTCGTCATCCGTGTCAACATTCATCACATCATTCTTTGTTTCACTAGCTTTAACAAATGAAATAGTATGTTTCAACATAGGATTTGTAAATTTTGGTTAGGAGGAGCTACAAACTTATTACTTTGATCATTCACTCCTCCAATTAGAAGATGATTAGAATCAATGAGGTCTTGCACAAGATGTTTAAGATGCTTACAATATTCCATATCATGTCTATTTTGTCTGTGATAATGACAATAAGAATTCGGTCTAAAGCTTGTGGGCAATGGTTTATTAGGATCAAGAGCTCTAACATATTCTTTTCCACAAGCTGCATCCTGATATTATGAAGGGTGTCGGGTATAGGGGTAAATTTTCTATTCTTATCCCTAAAGGCAAAAGGATCTGTCGTCTTTATAGCAGCCACATGGTTATCAACTTGTTAATTTGGTTGAGGGGAATTAAGTTGTAAAAATCCCCTATTCAATTTCTTGAAAGGTTGGTAACTATTTTGAGTTGCAGATTCAAAATTTTTAGGATGGCTAGGAGGATTTTTCACATCACGACCATATGCCGAATTCTGATAATCATGAAGGGCTGTACATAATTGTGTAAAGGATGGGAATCTCAACATCTCAAGTTTGGTTTGGATTTTGTTTTGTAAGTTGGCAATAAACATTCATTCAAGGTCGGTATTAGGAATCTTAATGTTTATTTGTGAATAAAGTGTTTGGTATCTTGCTATGAAGTCAGTCACTTTCTCATCATCCTTTTATTTACATATCATTAAATCAGCTAGAGTCATCTTGGGACCCATGTGAATGTGGAAGTGTTTGTAAAAGGAATCAACAAGCTCATTGAATGAACCAGTTGAATTATTCAGTAAAGAAGAAGACCACTCTAAAGCAGTATCCTTGAAGGATTTATGGAAGAGTTTAGCCAAGGGCTTATCCTCAAAGATGAAATCACTACATAGGGCCGTATAAGCAGAAACATGGCTAACATGGTCTCTTTTCCCACCATATTTCTCAAATCTAGGAACTTCTATACCTTGTGGCATTGGTGTTCTCAATATCTCCAAGGATAACGGGTTGGTTGTGATGCATTGTGAAGGTTGACCATTGTTTTGTTGAGTTAGGGTTGTGACTTGTTGAATGGATGACATTGTTTGCATAAGTGTGTTAAGGACGACATCATTGTTATTAGTGTAAGGTGGAGTGGTGTATGTATGCGGAGGGCAAGTTAATTATAAATTTGTGAGGGAGGATGGTTGAGGAGATATTGTATTTGAATTCACAAAGCTAGAAGGATTCCCTATGGAAATACCTAAGGAAGTGTTGACATTGCTAGTAGGTTGAATGGTTGTGGTAACTTGAGTACTAGTGTATGTAGGAATGGAAATTGGTATTGTAGGAGGAATTAAAGTTCCACTTTGGCTTTGGGTATACCCCAAAGCTTGGGCACAACTAGTCATAGTAGGGATGGTGTTGTTAACAACGTGCACATTGGTTATAGGAAGTGAAGCCATGGGAAATGAAGTATGCATACTATGATCCATAGGGGGTTGATTATCAACACTATTAGAAAGAGAGTTAGAAAAACCAAGATCCATGGTGAATGGTGTATCACAGGATGACATGAGTCTCGAACTACGTCTCATAATAGTATTGCTAATAGGACACCAAGTTGTAAAGCTCATACAAGTTTCACAAACTTAGTGTGCAAACCCATAATGGATAGAGACTTATAATGCAATGCAATGACCTAAAATTTAATGTGTAAATGCAATTTTCAGATTCTAAATTAATTTGCTAATTATACTATGCAACAATTTGAAAATGAAATCTTGTAAATGCAATTTTGAAACCACACAATGCACTAAATGTACCAAATTAAGCTAGATCTATTGAAATTGGTGAAACAAAAACTCAACAAGCTGAAACATAAATTTGAAAGCAACAAACATAAGCACAAAAATGAAGTTTTTAATTTCCAAAAATGCAAATAAGATTTAAATCAAGGACTCATTCGCCCTATGGCGAATGGGTCCTAGATTAGGGTTTTGAAACTATTTTTTATAGATTTTCAAGTGTTTTCTAGTGGCTTTCAAATTCAGGTTTGTAACAACTTTCAGTTTTAGTTTTCTGTAAATGCAATGTGAAATGCAAGTTGAAAATGTGACAAAATGATGAACTAAAAGACCTAGTTTGATATGCAATTTTTTGTTTCAATTTTCAAATGCAAGTTTATATGATGTAAATGATATACAAAATGACTGATTTTTTTTGTATTTTTCAGATTTAAAGAATGCAATCAATGCAATCCTAAGACCCTAGTTGAGATGTAAATTTGAATGCAAACTAGACACCCTAAATGAGATCTAATTCAATGCAAATGAATGTAAGATTTATTCTACGATGAAAAAGAGACTCCAAAATCAGGAAACTACAATGCTCAAAAAGTTGGGTTCACCATAATGAAACATAGAAAATGAGAGCTATAGGTGACCCGAAATGGAGTCAAGATGGTTAACCTCTCTTTTCACTAGTTATTTCATTCAATTATGCATAGATGAATATCAAAAATCAAACCTAACCAATATAGAAATCAAAAGGTAGGTTTTATGAGGGTCAAATATTGTGTACCTGTTGCAAAAAGTGCTTTTTCGGGCCTCACTGAGGACTCATTCGCCCAGTGGCGAATGGATCTTGGCTAGGGTTTTGGGAAATCAATTTCTGGGTTCTATTCTTCAATGTCTGCACTCCCAAATCCTAGTTGGATATTGTTGAAAACCCAAAAATAAGTTTTGTAGCTTAGTTTTCGTGATTTTGCAAGGAAGGTGACAACTTTGCAACTTTCTCCAATTTTGCAACTTTTTCTCTCCAATTGATCTTCAACATAAAATCTGCAATCACACATCAAAGGAGAAGAAAAATGTTGTTTTTTTAGGGAATAGGGGTTTTCCTTGGTCAAACCCCATTTTGGTAATTCAACCTTGTAATGAAATAATGCATAAAGGAATGATGAATGAACAACAATATGTAACAACTCACCAAACCTTGTTGAAACCTTAGATTGCAAATCCGAACTTTAGCATGAAATGGTCTCAATGAGTGTAGATCCTGATCATGAAATTGACATAAGATAATGGATTTGAACACTTGAACTTGATCACCAATGCTACTTCATCACATTAGCTCAACAACATGCATGACTTTGACATGATGAAATAGTTCTTTGATTGGTGCAATAAACTTCAATAATCTGCCCTTGAATGCCTTCTTGAATGCTCTTGATCTCATAAACTTTCTATTAGGACTTGCTCAATCATTTTACTAGGTTGCTTGAAATATTCTAGGATGAACTTGGTGAAATAACCTTATATTTATACATACCTTAACATTAAATCCCAAAATTCAAATAACACAAACTGACATTAGATCTTGAATTTGAAATCATTAAAATACCACCAAAAACATATCCCAAGGGGGGGTCCTAGGGTTAAGTGAGGACATGGCGAATGGGTCCTAACATACTTAACTGGGACACATTCGAGGATTGTTAAATGTTATGTAAAATTAGGGTTCTAGGACCTAGTGAGGACCCATTCACCAGGCGGCGAATGGGTTCTAGGTCACTAACCTATGACACACACCTTGTAAAATTAAGTGTTGTGTAATATAATTAATGAATGTTGGACTTTATCCCTCATAGTCCATAATTAATTAGGCTTGGATTTGAATTAAAGGGGCCAATTAACCTCAATTAATTAATAAAGCCCTAGATTAGTATGAAAGTGTAAAGATACACTTTACAACACCCAGAATAAGACATCATTAAGTCCATTATATTTAGAAGGGCCCTAGAATTAATGTGAATGTGTAAAACATATTACAACACCAAATCAAGGCAAAATTAAGATCATTTTAATATTAATCATTCCCAAATTAAGTGTGAAAAAAGGGATACTTTTTTCTTCACTACATTCTATAAATCAGTACTTAGAGTTAGAGGATGTAATGGATTTTTGGCAGGTTATATGAGTATTGTTATGCTACTAAAATTTAGATGGATAAGTTGATGTAACTATTTTTAGGATTGATACAAGATTGGGTCTCTTAAAATTTATAGTTTTTTCTTGAAAGGGATACTCCACATAAATATTATGTTATGGTTTAAATTTTCTTTCATGTTTGATTTCCATTAATAAATGATTTATCATTGTTAATATATTTTGATGCACTAAAGTTTAACACATCTTGTTCTATTATTTCACCTTATTTTCAACATTTGCTATCAGAGTCATGGTTGGCTTGATTATAGAGGGATAAATATTTAAAAGTGTCTGATTATTTTTTATTGTATCATAGTGGGAGTGTGTTATGTATTTGTGTAGTTTTAGGATATATGAGATAGAGATCATTGCTAGCTCATCCTAGCTGGAGATTGAAAAGCTTAATGGTTTAGGTCTTGAACTTTAGAAGCTAAATGTGAAGGATATATTATAAGAAAGAGATCAATGGATTACCTTGAAAAGTGAAAAAAATATAATTTTTTCACATGAAGAATGAGTAAAACTTGATAAAAAAGCTCATTGCACTATTAAGTTGTGTTTATTTGATTCTATTCTTTTGAAAGTTCCTAATGAAATTTTTACATATTGTAGTGTACAAAAATGTACTCCTTTACATTTTCACACTTCGTTTGGGCCCTCTTAATTAAAATAGACTTAATTATTCCCTAATAAGCCCTATTTTATATCTACAAGCCTAATAAATTACATTTTTTGAAGGGAAAACCCAACAATAATTAATACCAACACATAACACTTTACCTTGAGCAATGTGTGTTCTAGGTATAGGTGCACCTGGGATCCATTCGCCCATGGGTGAATGGGTCCTCCATAGGCCTTTGAACCTGAATTTAAATTATGTTTTTGGTAGTATTTTAATGTCTCTAAATTCAAAATTTGATGTCACCTTGTAATGTTTAATTTTTGGGAAATTAAGGATACATATCTATAAATACAAGGTTATTTTATCAATTCAAATGATCTAGCAAGAGGTGAACTTTCATATGAGCAAATATTTTTGTCAAGGCATTCAAGAGCAGATTTATCAGTGATTTATTGCAACAATGAAGATCTCAAGAATCATGTCAAAGTCTTAAACATCATGCATGTTTTTGGAGCTAACATTGTGATGTAGGTTTCAAAGATCTATAGTGTAGGAAAAGTATCCCTTTTTCACACTTAATTTGGGAAATAAATATTAATGAAAGGACCAAATTATTCCTTAATTTAGTGTTGTAATATGTATTTTTACATATTCACATTAAGTTTAGGGTCTTTTAATTAAAATGGACTTAATTTTACCTTATTTTTGGTGTTGGAAGGTGTACCTTTACACTTTCACACTAACCTAGGGCTTTATTAATTAATTAAGCTTAATTTTCCTTAATTGACCCCTTTAATTCAAACCCAAGCCTAGTTAATTTGCAATTTTTGAAGGAAAAAGCTCGACATTCATTAATGATATAACATAACACTCATCCTTGAAGAACGTGTGTCCTAGGTAAGTGACCTAGGACCTATTCACCATAGGGCGAATGGGTCCTCACTTAGACCTAGGAACCTAATTTAAAATATATTTTTGGTGGTTTTTCAATGATTTCAAATGTATATTTAGATGTCGGCTTGTGATATTTGAGTTTCGGGAATTAATGTTAAGATATGTATTAATAAGAGGTCATTTTAGTATGTTTCACCTAGAAATTTTTCATGAGATCAAGCAATTTTCACAAGAGCATTATAGGAGCACTTCAAGAGCATTTTCAAGGCATTCAAGAGTAGATTTATTGAAGATTATTGCAACAATCAAGATTCCATTATCATGTCAAAGTATTATTGCATCATGCATGTTGTTTGAGCTAATATGGTGATGTAGAGTTCAAGATCTATTCAAGTATTCAAAGGCATTGTTTCAAATCAAGTTTCATGATCAAGATCCACATCCATTGAAGAAAATTCATGCAAGTTGCAGATCTACAATTCAAGGTTCAAACAAAGGTTTGGTGAGTTGTGATATTGCTTGTTCATTCATCATTCCTTCATGCTATTTTGTTTCATTTCAAGGTTTAATTACCAAAACTAGGTTTGACCAAGGTAAACCCCCGTTCACCTAACAAACAACATTTTTCTCTCTTTGATGTGTGATTGCAGATTTTAGGTGGAAGATCCTTTGAAGAGTAAAATTGAAGAAAGTTGCAAAGTTGTCAAAGTTGCAAGAAAAGTTGTCATTTCATAGAAACTCTTCTACATAATTTATTTTCAGCTGTCTGACGACAAAAATCAGGAATCTAGGAGTGCAAACACAACAAAAGAAAACCCATAAAGGATTTTTGTAGAGCCCTAACCAGGACCCATTCGCCATAGGGAAAATGAGTCCTTAGTGAGCTTCAAAAAGTGACTTTTGGTGACTAGAACACATTATTTTCCCCTTTCCAGATCTGCCTTTTGATTGCTGGTTCCATTATTTTTGAGTACAGTCTTTCATTTGCATTTTATAGCTTGCATTTTGGAGTTTAATTGATGGTTTTAATCTTTCTCCCCAGAGTGCTATTTAACCCATATCCTTATCCTTGCATAAAGGAGAAATTTATAGAATCACACCTTGATTTGAATCACCTTGAGGTTGATAGTCATTTCATTGTGTGGATCTCATTTCCTTGAATGAAATTAGGAAAATAGGTCCTTTGGTATCAATTCATTGTGGTGAACCCCCTTCCATAACATTTTTCCAAACCCAAACACCCCTATTTTCCTTCATTTCAAGATCAAGTTAAGTATTCAAAGCATCAATTCAAGCCTCAAGATCCACATCCATTGAAGCCATTTCATGCAAGATCAAGATCAAGATTTTAGATTTCTAAAGGTTTATTCAAGGGTTTGGTGAGTTACAACATAGCATTGTTCATTGACCATTCCTTTCCATGTTTCATTATTTCAATTCAAGGTTTAATTACTCAAATGGGGTTTGACCAAGGCAAACCCCAATTCAACAAAAATAAACAATTTTCCCTCTTATGTTTATGTTGTAGATTTTAGGTTGAAGAAGGATTGAAGACCTTTTGAAGTGCAAGATTGGAAAAGTTTTCAAAGTTGTTGTCAATTCACAGAATCTCACCTATAGATCTAATTTTTGACTTTTCGACACTACAACCCAGATCAAATAGAAGCTACAGAATGACATCAGAGGCCCTCAAAAATTGATTGAAATCCATGACAAAAGACCCATTCACCCATGGGAAAATGAGTCCTAGAAAGCCTCCCGAAACTACCTTTTGGTGACTAGTACACAGTGTTCTATCCTTCTTAGATCTACATAAAGTTTTTTGTTTCTATCAATATTGAGCTTTATATTGCTGTTTCAAGTTTGAATGAGCATAATTGAGTATATTTTCTATTTTTAGTTTTTCTCCCAAAAGTGTTGTCCAGGATGAAACCCTTGTCCTCAATCATAAGGAAATCAGTAGATTCCCTCATTTTAGTTGACTCACCTAAGGGTTGTAAGTCAATTCTTTGTGTGGATCTCATTTCCTAATGAAATAATGAGAAACAGGTCTACATTTTAAATTGGTGAAACCCCCTAAAATAACCTAATTTTTGTTGTTTCATTGTGGTGAACCTAACTTTGTACAACAAAATTCTAAAATTTGGAGTCCATTCAAACCCTAGATCTAGGAATTGCATTAATTTGCATTGCATTGCACTGATTTGCATCTCATTTTAGGGTTCATAACTTGCATTACTTTGCATCTCATTTAAGGTTTTAGGTTTGCATTTTTACATTATTTAAATTATGAAAAATTCAAAAATATCATTAATTTTGCAGAGTGTTTACATAACATTACATGATCAGCAACAAATCAAAAAATTGAATCAAAATTGCATTTAAAATTAGGTCTTTTTGCTTGTCATTTAACATCATTTTACACTTGCATTTAGATCTCATTTTCTAGAATTTTGAAACTGTAACTACTTGTTTGCAACCAGAATATGAAAACATAAGTATCAACTCAAAAAAATGTAATTTGATTTTTCAAAACCCTAAAGCAAGACCCATTTTCCCATGGGCGAATGAGTCCCTGATTAGGCTTGTTTCTGAATTTCTGGGCATTAAAAACCCTTAGTTGCATTATGTGTTTTTGCATTTAAATCTTTGTTTCAGTTTCCAGAAATTTTCTTTACATTAAGGTTAATTGATCAAATTCAAGTGCATTTCAAAAATCAAAATTAGAATTAAAAGACATCAAATTTTCAAGTTTTTGCATAGTATAATCACAACATTATTTGTTTAAAATCTACAAATTTCTATCTCTTTACATACTTGCATTGCATTTCATATTCTAGGGTGTTTGATTGCATTTATCTAGTGCCTACTCTCCATTTTGGGTGCACCTTAGGTTTGTGAAACTTGTATGAGTTTCACAACCTGGTGTCCTGTTGCCAATACTGTCGTGAGATGTAGTTCAAGACTAATGTCATCTTGCGATGCATTACTCACTATTGATCCTATGTTTTCTAACTCTTTCTCTCATAGTGTTGATACTAGTTAATCCACTATGGATCATACCCTTGACACTTCATTTCCTATGACCTCCTTACCAATAAATAATGTGACTAATATTGAATCAATGGTTGCTAATGTCCCTCAAGAGAACCTTAGAAAAATGGATGAAGAATTTGAAAAATTGTAAAAATTTGTGAGTTTTGAATACATTGTTGGTACTACAGATCCTGTCATAGAGAACATAAGGAAAATGCTTAAATACGAACAAGGAATAGAATTTTGTGTAGTCTCTCTTACATCATTAATCGTCACATAAAAAATCATCCTATAAACCCTTCAATCAACTTCATTGAAGTTCAACCTTGTAAGGTCCTAACCAAAATGCCCCTTGACATTGCTTTCTCACAAAATGACATACTTAAACATGCACCCGATGGTCCTCTTTACATAGCTGGAAGAATCAATGACAAGCCTACTAATGGGATGTTAATTGATCCTGTCTATGTAGAGAATGTGATAACTGAAGAATTCTTGTTTGTTCATGAACTTAATCAAGATACTTATGAATAATCAAAAGCATGGATCAAAACACATAATGGTTTTGCTAGCCCTATGATAGGTTCGATAACTCTTCCTTTACAAGTTGGACTGAAAATATTGAGTGTATCATTCTCCATCATCCTGATGTCAAATCAATTTGTGTGAAGTTAGGCTACCCATGGCTTCACTCCATGAAAGCTGTACCATCGCTAGTGTATAAATGCTTAAAGTTTCCTTATGGTTGAGGATGCGGGTTTTAGCCTGAACAAAAATTTTGGGAGAAAAACTAAAAATAGAAAATCTACTCAATTATGCTCATTCAAACTTGAAACAATATATAAAGCTCAATATTGACAAAAACATAAAACTTTCTATAGATTTGAGAAGGATAGAACATTGTGTACCAGTCATCAAAAGGCAATTTTGGGAGGATGTCTGGGACTCATTCACCCATGGGCGAATGGGTCTTTTTTCAGGGATTTCAATTTATTTTTGGAAGCCTCTGATGTCAATTTGTAGCTTCTGTTTGATCTGGGTTGTAGTGTTGGAAAGTTGAAAATTAGATCTGTAGGTGAGATTCTATGAATTGATGACAACTTTTTCAACTTTGACAACTTTTCCAATCTTGCACTTCAAGAGGTCTTCAATCATTCTTCAACCTAAAATCTACAACATAAACACAAGAGGGAAAAATTGTTTGTTTTTGGTGAATGGGGGTTTTCCTTGGTCAAACCCCATTTGGGAAATTAAATCTTGAATTGAAATAATGAAATATGGAAAGGAATGATGAATGAACAATGATATGTTGCAAATCACCAAACCCTTGAATAAAACTTTGGAAATCTAAAATCTTGATCTTGATCTTTCATGAAATGGCGTCAATGGATGTGGATCTTGATGCTTGAATTGATACTTTGAATACTTGACTTGATGTTTGAAACCTACATCATAATGTTAGCTCCAAAAACATGCATGATGCTTAAGACTTTGACATGATGCTTGAGATCTTGATTGCTGCAATAAATCACTGATAAATATGGTCTTGAATACCTTGACACCAATATTTTCTCATATGAAAGTTCACCTCTTGCTAGATCATTTGAATTGATAAAATAACCTTGTATTTGTAGATATGTATCCTTAATTTCCCAAAAATTAAACATTACAAGCCGACATCAAAATTTGAATTTAGAGACATTAAAATACCACCAAAAACATAATTTAAATTTAGGTTCAAAGGCCTAGGGAGGACCTATTCACCCATGGGTGAATGGATCCCAGACACCTATTCCTGGAACACACATTACTCAAGGTAAAATGTTATGTGTTGGCATTATTATTGTCGGGTTTCCCCATCAGGAAATGTAATTTATTAGGCTTGTAGATGTAAAATAAGGCTTATTAAGGTATAATTAAGTCCATTTTAATTAAGAGGGCCCAAACAAAGTGTGAAAATGTAAAGGATTACATTTTTCTACACTACACATATAAGTTATGAAATAGAATAAGAGAGATTTACCAAACTAAGAGTCTTGTGAATAAATTATTTTTGAAAGGAAAGATTTACCCTTTAAAAATGAGAGATGGAGACTTCATTATAAAATATTTGAATGCATTTAATCTAATCTTGAGTAGTTACATTAATAGATGTGAAGATAGAAGAGGATAAGTGTATTATTTTAAATTATATTCATTTCCTAAATCTTAGGATAATTTGATTCTTGCACTTAGTATTTTTATGATATATCCTACAATGGAAGCTCTTGTCACTACCTTGCTCAAAAATGAAATGAGGAGAAAGTCTTTGGAGGATGGGTCTAAGGAAAAATTGCATGTGTAGGGAAGATCTAAGAGAAGGGAAAGAACACGTAGAAAGGTGGTAATGACAAGTCTAAGGATAGATCTAAGTTTAAGGGAAGATCCAAGAAACATGGTAAAAGTAGATTGAGGTGTTGGAATTGTGGCAAGCATGTGCATCTAAAAACTAAATATTGTAATAAGAAAAAGAAAAGTGAAGATTCCTCTTCTGAAAAATCTTTTGGTGATGAAGCTACTAATAATTTTATTGTTTTTACTAAAATAATTTTTTATGACTCATGGTTGATAGATTTAGGTGCATCCTACCACAAATACTCACAAGGAATGGTTTTTAGTGTATACAACTTATGATGGTGGGTAAGTTTTACTTGGGGAAAAAACTAAATAGAAGATTGTGGGCCAAGGGGAGGTAAAATTGGTTTTTAGTGATGAAAGGGTGAAAACTATCACAATTGTATTCTATATCTCTAGTTTAGCTAGAAATTGATTTTTGTACATCTAAAATGAATGTTTTAAGGGTGAATGCAATTTTTGAGAAGACTATTTGCATGTTGAGTAGAGGCAATTTGTTGTTAGCTAGTGGCACTTGGTGTGACATTCTATTTAGGATGGAAACATCCACTTTATATAACTCTACTAAAATAATTGATAAATGTGTTTCTTATAAATTGTGGCACCATAGATTGGAGTGCATTGGTGAGAAGGGTCTTAAAACCCATATTAATAAAAATATGGTCAATGGTTTATTTGGTTATTCAACAACTTTGATTTTTTTGAACACTATGTATAGAAAATAACTTAGAGTTTCATTTGAATTTGGTAGTACTAGAGCTAATAATATTTTGGAGTTTATTTATAGTTATATATTTGGTCTTATGGATGTGCCTTCCATTGAAAAATCTTGCTACTCTATTACATTTATTGACGATTTATCTAGATTTACATGGGTTCAATTTATGAAGAATAATTCTACTATATTTTTATTTTATTGAAAGGTATAACCCTTCTTATAATTGTGACTAACAATGGACCTAGATATGTGAATCAAGATTTGTCTTTAGATGAACATGACTCCTAGTTAGAGGTCGTTAAAGAGGAAATGAAGGATTTGGATAAATGTAACGCATGGGATCTAGTTGAGCTTCTTGAGGGGAGGAAAACCATTCAATGGCTAAGAGTTAATCCTAGGTTGAGAGAGTGGATTTTGGTGAGATATTATATATTGTGACTAGGCTAGCCTCTATTAAATCCTTTTATCTATTATTTCTTCTTTTGATTTAGAGGTAGAGAAAATAAATATAAATACAAATTTTCTATATAAGGATCTTGATGAGGAAATATTTATGAAACAACCTGATAATTTTGTGGTGAATGGATAGGATTTTTTGGTTTGTAGGTGAAAGTGATATTTGTATGTCTTGAAATAGACACCAAGAATATGGTATCAAAAATTTGATGCTTTTGCATTAGATCATGACTTTATTAGAAGTGAATTGATCACTATGTTTATTTTAAATTAATTGACAGCCCAATAATAATCATTGTACCATGTTGATGATATGTTAATTATTGGAATGATAAGGGAAATTAAAGGTTAGTTATTTTGTACATGAAATAGTTTAGGATTGTAAAATACATCTTGGGTATGGAAATATGTAGGGATCACGTTAACATAAATTAATGGTTAAATTAAAAGAAGTATGTTGACACTATTCTTTAGTATTTTTCCATGCAAGATTACAAATTAGTCATTTTTCCATTTTTGGTTGACACTAGACTATCTTTGTAACAATGTCCTAAAATGATAATAATCTTGAAGAGATGCATAAAATTTTATATGCTAGTGCTATGAGAAATTCCATATCCAAAAATGAAGCTATCTTATGAAAATTATTTTTGATGGGTGGAGGGCTTTATTTTATTCCTCTAGATGCCCATTGCACCCAAATCTTTCATCTTGCTTTCTAGATGAGCCAATATTGATAAAACTTGTTTGAGCTTTTTCATGACATCCTTTGAACCTAGACATGCTTCTATCTCTCTCATTAAAAGGACATGGACTAGAGATTCGATCCCTAGGTTTGGGTCAAGCCCAGTCTTCACAAATGAATCCCACATAACTTATGTGTTCCCAACTAATTTCATGGGAGCTTTAGGGAGTACAATTATAGAAATACCAAAAATGAATTATGATTTTACCTCAATAAAAATGTTATCTTTCAAGAGCCAAATGTAGGTATCTAGACACACCATTATATCCTTCTTGGATAGGTGGACGAGGGCCATTATATCACTAACTATCATAGTTGAAACCCACTACAATTTCCCTCTTTTTGTGTGTCATTGGTCCATTATAGCATTTTAGCCAAGACCATTTCTCAACTTACTACTATCAAGATCATTCATTTGAATAATTTCTTTCCAATGCATCATAATTCTCTAATGAAACTCTAATTTGTTTTCTATTGAATGCCGTTCTAGTCACTCCATACTATGGATCCACTATTTCTCAAAATCATAGCTTAATTACATTATCTAAAACTATTAAAATAAGAAAAATACTTAAGTTACAAAGGTTAATATAAAAAGGTCTTAATCCTCTATTGGACTAAGTCCAAGGTGTAACCAAGAACACATAATCAAGATCTAGAGGATCTCCCTCTTTTTCCATTGGCAACTTGTAAACCATCTACACACTTGAGATAACCATTAAATACATGAAAATAATATAATTGAAGTAATTACAAAAAATAATTAAACATGTCCATATATAATTGAAGGGTCTTGTTTTCCTCAACGAGAAGGAAAAAGAATGGATGGGTAGATCTCTTTTCAGTGAGCAGGTGAATAAGGAGATGGGGGAGAGTGTTGGCAAGGAGATGCAGACCGTGGGCATGGGTACGGGGCCGAGTGTTCGGACTTGAAGTAAAACAAAGAAATGCAAAAAATTTCCTAGGCAGGATGTGGAGGAAGTCATGGAGTTGCATGAAAGGATAATTTCCAAGGACCTTGAAGTAGCTAGGATGCTCAAGGAACTTATCTAATGGCTGTTTGTTCTGTTCTTTATTTTTGTTGTGTGTTGTTGTTTTGTGCTGATGTCTTTGTAATCAACTTGTTTTTGGATTTTTTGGGTGGGTAGCCTATTGCTTTATCTTTGCTGCCACTATTCCTTTTTGTACAGGGTTTCAGGAACCCTTCAAAACTTGTTTATCGTTAATAAAAAACAAGATTACTTATTTGTATAACTATCATGATAGTCTAATAATTATCACAATTATATTTTTAACAAATTTTATTCTACATAAAACTCACAATGTTAGTCCATGCCAACTTTCTAAGATTCATCATTCATACATGTGATAATCATTTGATATAAAATTTAATTAAAATATATTTTATAAATACATCCAAGTCATATTCATAATCCACCTGCATCAATCTAGCGATATCAATATATATCTCATATGTAAATTCATAGTAAAATGACATATGACACTAGAATAGTTGTTGAATGCACAAGACAACTGAGAGGGGAGGTGAATCAGTTGTACATTAAAACATCAAAATCCTCATTAACATTCAGATCCATATTAACCTTATTAGCCTCAAATTCTGTTAGAGTGATTTAACATGTAAGTAAATAACAAAAATTGAAACACAATAGCACCATACACAACAAAACACCAGATTTACGTGGAAAACACAAGGGAAAGACCACGATGAGGATTAGATCACAATATAAAGTAATTACAACATCAAATACAAAAGGATCACTGTTAGAGGGCTCACTTCCCAGAAGAAAGAAGGGCTCACTGCCAGATTATAGAAAAGAAGAAAAAATAATGTTACAATGAGAAATCCATCTTAAAGCAACATAAAGATCCACCATAGCATCACCAATACATTCATAGCTTCTCTAAAGAATGTAGACACTTTCTGCTCACTGCTTCCAATAGTCTAACTCATTAAAGCTCACACTACACTCTATAATTTTGCACTTCACAACTCTGTACTTTGCATCACACACTTCATCACTCAATTATTCATCAAATCAACACTTATTTATACCATCCTTAGCCTTGAAATAATTGAAAAGGTCAAGTATGCACCTCAACCATGCACATTCAAATTACGTTGGCACTAAGCATCTCACAGTGGAAAGGAGTGAAAGCGAAACACACCACACCTTAACTCAGACCTAAATACACATATACATGCTACATCACGATTCCACAAGTTCATTGAAGCATATATGCAATTAGTGTAAACACCCAAGGTTGGCTGAACCTGTGTTAACACCATTAAACTTTTAAGTACACGCTTCCTCTGATCTAAAGATATTTTCATAGACAACATACATCACTTGAACATAATTTGGAATATTCTACAAACATCCTGAAATCCAACAAATTCCTTTGCAATAAATTTCACCTGAAGAACATACTCATCCAGTACACCCAATTAGCTTTTCATATATTGTAATACATGAATCAAACCTTTCAAAGCACCAAAATTAAAACAACCCATATTGAGGATAGATATGAACAATATAAGCACACTTCCAGAACCGCAAGACCAAAAACCAAATTGCAGAGAAATGTGGAACAAAACCATTTCTCCTAGGCACTACTGCAATACACAGTTCACACACTCGTGAACATAGCTTTCTTTGCACAATGATCAAGAACCTAAAAATTTGGATATAATACCTCTGAACACTTCTAATCAACATATTTGAATCAACCAAGTAGATCTTCAATACTGAAGAAATGCAGAGCAAAACTAGAACACTACTTTGTCACTCAAAATGTCTTTCCAACATACTATTTCTTCTTTTATTCAAATTTTCTCAAAAACACTTGGAAACCAAGCACCAAAAACACATTCTCATCACCTGCAACACTTCCTCATCACCAAAAAATCAACTGTTCTATTGCAACTTATCCATACACATGATTACTGTACTATTGCAACTCATCCATACACATGATTATCAAAGCAACATTAGAGGTTGACACTAGTGATAATACTAATGAAAATATAATTAAACTAATCAAAGCATCACCAAGGTTGACATCAATGACAACACAAACTATACATACTTGCAACAATAGTCTCATGTGAATACTCATCTAATCCCAATTAAAGATCAACAAGGTGAATAATACCCACTATTCTATTCATTCAAGAATATAGATCACAATAATATAATTATGAAAATGATTTAGTTGAATCTTAGTACTAGATATACTATTCTAAAATTATAATCAAAATTAAATATAAATGTGTAGGTATAATAGTATTAATGTCCCAACTAAATACATAAGGTACAAATGAAAATGGGTCTCATATCCTTCCTCATAAGATTAGAATTATCTTGGAAGCCTTCAAAGATGTGAGGATAGAGGGATCTAAATTGTGTAGCATCCTCCAATGTTGACACAACCTTATTAGATCAATTCCACCACACCCTAACTTAGTCCAAATCTTTTCCTTGAGAAAAAATTAATGAACCAAAATGAGAATATGTTTTAATGAAAATTGTCCATCCACATATAACTATAAAGCACCCCAATCCAAAAATTGAGTCAAATATAGAACATATATCCTTAATACAAAAGACGAAAAATATTGTGGATGCAAAATAGTTTGGGCAATAATGCTAAACAATAGGCTACAAGACCTACTGCTCTAAAAAGTTAAAAGGACCCATAATCACAATATGAGCTTAGAATCCTTTCTATAATGAATTGGAATCTTATGTGGTTGAATGTTCATAAATACCTTATCACCAACCAAGAAGTTCCAATCCAATCCCTTGACATTGGTGTACTTCTTTTGGTATGCATGCGTCTCTTGTAGATGTTGATCAATCAACCATAAATGTTGCTTCATATCTTCTAACATCTTTGGACCAATAACAACTCTATGCTTAATGTGATCCTAGCTCAGTGGTATCCTACATGGTCTACCATATAAAGCCTAAAATAGTGTCATACCAAGGGAATTGTGATGACTATTTTTATAGGAAAACTCCAACAAGGATGCAACAAAGCAAGAACTCTCAAAATAACACCAAAAAATGGGATTAAGAAAACAAGCCAAAAACTTCTAACCTAATATTTACAAAGGCAAAATATACTAGTACTCAAATTTGATATAGCTTCAGATCTTGCCAATTTTAAGGAATAGGAAATGGTGTGCCATTAGGATAAGATAATTTGAAACCATTGGAAAGGACCTTTCCATAGGGAATCAAACTTCTTATGTGCTCCTTTGGACTCTCTTCTATTATCCCATAATAATACTGTTGTGCAGTTTTCGCACACACGCCTCGCTGAAAGTAGGGACTCTCTTTCGCTTTGGTTTTTGGTGTCTTGGCCCTTCAATTTTGAGGATTTATCTTGCTTTGGCATGAGCCTGAATTTTTATCTTTCTTGCCTAAGTGATTCCCCTAAGTTATTCATTGAAATCTTAAGTTCTGGGAAAAATTTAGGTTTTTACCCGAGTCTGGGATTTTCCATCCCAACCAGATTTTCTTGGATCCTGCTCGGACTCTGGTTAAACACTGTGGTTCGGGAATGTTTGGTCTTCGCAGAATTCTGCGTGGGCTCAATTTTTCCAAGTCCGTCTTATCGTCGGGTTCCCGGGTTTTCCTGGCTATCTTGTCGGCGACATTAATGTTCATTCGTATAATTGGCGAGGGATGTATTTAATTGATCTTTGAGGAATCTTGTGCCATTATGCTTTATTATCAGTGATCGATTGAGCTGAGGAAGTGCATTTTTGAAGTATTGGATTTGATTTGGGGTGCTGAGTTTGTGAATTGTTGGTTTTGGTGGTGATTTCCTAGGCATTTCTGTTGTTGTCTTTGCTGGGCACCATTAAACTCGCATTTGTTATCTTTGAGATTGATTTCTGTTTCATCAAGGTATGTATATGATTTCCCTGCCTTTGATTGATGAATGTTGGCAATGCTTTGGCCTTTTTGGTTTATTCAGGGTTCAAATTTCTGCATGATTTGAGCATTTTGTGGCTAGGGTTGCATGATTTTTTTTTATTCATTGTTTCCCAAGTGAGTTCGAGTTCAATCTTTCATTTGCATCATGAAGTAACTTGCTTGTGAGTCGTGAATACCCCTAGTAAAGACCCAGTAGTTGCAATGTTTGAATCTTGAGCTTACTTGTGCATTGATGGCGAATTTGTAGGGTTTGATACCTAGGGCATCACCATTTCACCTTAGTTTGCTTTTGAACTGGCCTAGAATTCTAAGAAAATCTATAGAAGGTCCATATCAAACTCATCGCGGGCCTAGATTCTTGAAATTTATGATTGATTCATTAATCTGGGCGAAATCATGATTTAATGCCGAAGTTCGGGTTTTTCACTCATCTCGGGATTTTTCGGCTTTGGCGGATTTTCTCGATTGTCCTTGTCTCCTTTGTTTTCTCGGAATCCGCTATTTTTCAGAGATTCATCTTCTTCGCGGATTTCTGTCGGCTCTGGATTTTCCTGAAATCCTTGATTCTCTGTTTTTTCTGAACTTTTGCTGAATGTCTCCTCCTTCGTGGAAATCCGTCCCGTGTGTATTTTCCTAGAATTTGATGGAATATAAAATAGCATGATGTGTTAATGAATGATGGTGTATTTTATGATTAATTTATGCTATTTTGAGATCTCACATGCTGTTTATTGATTGATAATGATCAGATTGAGTTGCTAATAGGTGTTTTTGTGTTCATTCCGTTGGAATCGGTCTGGCCCAATTTTTTTTGAAATTCCTCCCTGGCTTGGATTTCGTGGATGGTCCTAAAACCCAAAGTTTGTTATGGTCATTTTATTTGAGATTTAATGACACCTTGCTTATTTGGGGATCATTTTAATGATGATTTTGATGGATTAACCTTGGTTTCCTGTGGTTTTTACTATATTTTCTTTGTCAAGTGTAGGCTGAACCTAGCAAGGTAGTAGATGGAAAGGCTAAGAGTGACATGGAGGGATCTTCCGTGTCTGAAGCAGAAAGAATTAAGATGGACATCAAGAGCAAAATCCTGGAGAGCAAGATTACCTCTATCTAGTCAGAGGTGACTAAAATGAACGTTGGATTATGGGATTACGAGGAGTTCAAAGGAAGAATGGCAGTGCATGATCTTCCTCTAGTGGCTAAAAGAATGTTGGAATCAAGATTGGCACACGTAGCTGGTTTTCCCTCTACAGTGCAGTGTTATGAATTAGTCCTTGAGTGTGCCAGACATTATGACAGTGATACACAGAGAATAATTGGTCCTCAAGGGAGGAATGTGGAAAATCTGAATACTGTCTCAATAGCTCAGACCTTTGACATGCTAGATAGATCTCATGTGGTGGCGTTCAACATGGAGGCAGCTAAAAAGTTCTATGAAGAGGAGACTATTAAATCGTAACAACTTATCAATTCCTGGTTGGAAAAGCCCAAGTCTCATTATTCTAAACTGCCTAAACAACTATTCAGGCAAAGTTCAAGAAGGAGTATTATGATGCCATCACTCTTCTTAGCAGGGTGGTTGGATTAAAAAGTGCAGGTATGTTTGAGAATTAGATGTGTCATGTCATTGCAAGGATGGAACAGGAAAAGATCAACTATCATTGGGCAGGTGTTATAAGTAGGGTGATTCATGAACAATTGTCCAATGTGCTGCAAACAAAGATCTTCACAATGACCTCGTACTTATTCTATGCACTTGCAAGATCTCATCCGTACAAGGGATTGTGTACTAGTGGTATTTTTGGACAGGATGTTATCTATGAGGTTTACCCTCAATTGCACTTGGGAAGCTCAAGTTACAGGAGGGTGAATGATGCATTCACCATGCATATCACCAGATTACTTCAAGGTGTAGAGCACATGAGAATTTCTGACCAAGCCAAGGAGTTAATCAAGAAATATGGTGCTTGGCTCATTAAGTTTCCAACTTTCTCATACATCAGGATTGATGGGTGTTAAAGGGCTCCTTACCGACTTCCTAGGTATCCCACTGATCATATTTTGCTCCTGGAAGTAACTAGACAAATATGTGATTTTGATGCTATTGTCAAAAGAGACAAACATAAGCCTAGGTTTGGTGGAGATTTCTCTTTGAGGATAGGCACTGGGGAGGCATGCCCTTCCATTAATTCAGCTCAGGCTTCAAAACAAGAGATGAGTACTCTTGGTTTATCTTTCCATTCCAAGAGGTCTAGATTTGACATAACAGGTGAAGCCCAAAAGAAGGCCAGTAGAGAATATAGCCACAAGGTTAATTTGGAAGATTACTGGGCCAACTGTAGTGATGAATATGAGGTCAGAAAGAAGAAGTTTTCCCAGCTTCCAATTGAATGAGTCTGATTATATAATGTGAAGGCATTTCTTGATCAACTTGAAGATGATGGGGACCTGATTCAGGGCCATGCTTATGAGGCAGTAAAGGACAGGCCAATTGGTGATGTGTATTGGCTAGAAGAAGAAAATACAGAATTAGGACAGATAATGGATCGAGTCACCAAGTATACCAAGATGTGGCTAAAGCATAAAATATGGGAGTTGGAAAATGAGGGTGTACAGTGCACCTATGATTTGATGGGAGATTTGGACCCTCACTCCACTTCCGAGGAATCAACTGAGCAAGATCCTAAAGGTAAAGGTAAGGTAGGTTCTCCTTTTAAAATCAAGATTAAGGGTGTTCAAGTGGAGGAAGCCCAAGAAACAGAAAAATAGAGAAAGCCAATTTGTAAGAAAAGGGGGCATACTTCAAGGACTAAGAAGCCTAAGAAGGAGGAAACTAAAAAGCAGAGTCCTGAGGTTGGTGCTCCTGTGCCTAAAAGGAGAAGAATTGTAAGACTGTCACAAAAGGAAAGTTCCAAGGATAGAGAGGAAGTTAATCCACCTGTGGTAAATGTAGAAAGTTCAAGAGAAAAGACACATGTGTATACAAGGAAGTCAAGGACTCCTTCCCCCACGGATAGTGTGCCAAAGGCAGATCCTCCTCTGGCTACTTCTCATGAAGAACAACACGATGATGTCCCTAAAGCTCTAAATGAAGAACTAGGTGAATCCAAGGAAGCTGAAGATCACCAAGATACAGAAGGAGAGGAATTTCATGAGGGTGAGCTTTATAATGCTAAGGCCGAAGTGGAAAAGGTGATGTAGTCTCCCTTGGTTGCATATGAAGATTCGCCTGCTAAAACTGAAGAGGTCAAATTGCCTCCAAGAGAAGAAGAAGTAGTGAAGGTTCCATCACCTTTGCATAGGAAGAGCATGCTGAAGAAAAGGAGAATAAGGCAGATGAGACTCTTGAGAAGCAGGGTTTGAATAAAGAAGTGCCTAAAGACCAGCAGGAGGAAGTAGGACAGAGTGAAGTGCAATTAGAATCCATGTTCCTGATTGGTTTGATAAGGAAATAAAGAGAAAGCAAGTTGTTGTGGAGGACACCCCACCCAATTGGGATGAGTTACTGGCAAAAATAGGAAAAGATAAAGGGAAAAAGAAGGCCAGGGTTATTTCAAAGATTGAAAGGGATGAAGCAAGTAATAGAGTGGTCCACATTGCAACTCCTGCTCCAAATAAGAACAGGGATGATGTAACTGCAAAATATTACAACCTGTAGACTATCAATTTAGGGCCCACTTCCATTGAGCAAGACATTGAAGAGTATCAGGGTTCTAATGCAGTAATCTTGGGTAGGTTGAGGAAGGAAATAAAGACTAAATAGGAGATGAAGAAGGAGATTGAAGGACTCAAGAAATGTTTGGAAGATCTGATGAAACCTTTGCTGTCCATTGGCTCCTCATCCTCTGCTGCAAATCCCTTACCCCAAGAGACTATCATTGAGCTGGAAAAAATGAAGGCTTCCACTCTTGCTACTGCAAATTGGCTACAAGGGGTGCAATCCAAAGGAAATGATGGTATCAAGAACATTCTCTCAACTAGAAAAGATGCTATGAAGGAAATTGATTGGTTGAAGGAGGTATTAGCTCAAGATAAGGAAGATGCAGACCTCTTTATGCAGAAAACTAAAAGCATCATGGAGTATACCAAGGATAAGATTATAAGTGATGGAATTCTCCCTTCCTCCAGAGCTGCTGAACCTTGGGAGTGGTTTTAAGCTTTTCAAATAAGGCAAAAGGTTCTTAATAATATCTACAAGCAGAGGAGGCAAATTGAAGATACCCTAACTGGTGTTTACAATGGATGCATCACATTCTTTGAGATAGTGACAGGGAGAAGGAAGATTGCACCTAAATATTTGAGTTTAGAGCAGTTGAGAAGGTGGTGGCAGGATGTTTATGCTCCAGCTGGTGATGATCTTGTTACTGAACACCAATTAGATGATGCGGCCACCTACATTGTTGTTATTGATAAATATATAACATATAAGGTTGAGTGGAATAAATCAGTGGAACAATCAAGGGAAGATATTACATCAATTGAGAGCCGACTTAGGGTTTTTCCATTACCACCTGTGACTGACTTGGATAGGGTGATTTTGAAGGTGCATGAAATACTGGATCGAAATAAAGACAAAGGGGAAGATAGTTAATGCTGGGCTACATTGATATTTGTGCTTCCCTATTATTTTGCATGCATTGATCCGAGCTACATTGGAGATCCCAGGCCGACCTGGATGAAGTTCATGTAATTAATTCATAATTTATCTTATTTTGAATTTCTCTTGGCCGACTTGTTTTGTGGCCAAATATTATTGTAAAACCCTAAGTAGGCCGACATGTTTTGGGGGCTTCTATAAATATGGCATTTTTCCTCATTTGTAAGGGTTAAGTAGAAACATAGACAAATAGAGAGATAGCTAATACTAGAGCGAATTAAGTAGAGTAAGAGTTAGAAAGTAGTTGATCTCAAGTAAATATTTTAACAGAAAGCTAGAATTGTTGCTACAGTGGATAATTTGATGCAAGTAATGACATTGTGATTTGGTGCCATACTTGTGTTCTTATTATCTTGCATAGTTCTTGTTATTCTATCTTTAGAATTGCTTTGAGGAAAATTGATATTTAGGATTAGATTTGATTCAATGATGTTTATGGTTTGATATTTGAAGTGTTGCATCAATCCATGGTCCATACTTTTTGCAACCAACTGATTGTTAGTTGCTTTGCAATGTTAGCCTAGACCTTTTATATTCATTGTGCTTAGTTCAATTGTGAGGGTTTATTCATTTCAATTGCAATAGGGTTGTTTGAATGAATGTTCATGATCTGAAAATATTTAACACCTTAGAAGATTGCACTGTTTCTATAAGATTGCAGATCCATCTGGGTCAAGTAGAAATCAATTTTTGAGGGATTAGTCCATTTCGAGTGTTTGTCATTTGCATTGTTAATCTTAAGTTTAGTGTTTAATCTAGAAATCTCTTTGAAACCCTTATCTTTTGTCATTTATTTATCATTGGGTTAGATTTAGGATTGAAGTATCATTACATTGCTAGATCTGATAAGTTAAACATTCAATATTTTGCTTGTAGTAAGGCCCCATTGTGATTACCAATATTTTCACATTTATCACTAAGTTGTTTATGCATCATCAGAACCTGACATTAGAGACCTTGGGGTTATCTCTCGAGGTTTGCTGATAGAGATTTACCTTTCAAGAATGATAGGATTTCCATATTTTGTCTGAGTTGTTGCTGTGCATAAAACATCATCAATAGATTGGCGCTAGAAGGAGGGCCTGAATAAGCAAAGTGGATCTATTTTTGAACGCCATCTCTCCTGAAAGATTCAGAAGAAGAACTAGATCTACTCTAGGGGAGGAGGAATTTCAAGAATTACCAGTCCCTACTAGGTCAAGAAGGACCAACAGAAGGGGAGAATCATCTTCCTCCCATCCACCTCCGTCATCTCCATCATCCCCATCTTCATCAAGTTCATTTTCATCTGAGTCTGAGAACATTCCCATTCCATAACCTCAGCCAGTCATAAATTATCCATTACCACCTCCACCTCCACCAATGGCTTACCTAGCTAATAACCCATCTCCATTGAGCTTCGCTAATTACAATGTCATGCCCAAGAACCCTAAACGCTTTTGTTCAAAGTTCCATATAGAACTGTTGAGGAACACATCAGGATCTTCCAGACTGGCCTTAAGGATAGAGGAATCAATCATGAGGATGCAACATGCAGAATATTTCCTTATTCATTGGGAGATGATGCATTCTATTGGTACAATCATTTACTTGTTGGGTCTATCCAAAATTGGACTGAGCTTGAGACTGCGTTCTTGCAGAAGTTTAGGGTTCCCATTAGTCCCAATGAGCTTTACCGTCAGTTCACTAATGTTAAGAGAGAGGTCAATGAGCCTATAGGGTCCTTTAACAACAAGTTTCATCGTGCCTATACCAGATTATAGGCTCCTTATGCTGTTGATCAAGCCATTGCTTTAGAGGTTTATTATGAAGGTCTTGACAGTCTGACATCTACCTCCATTAAGTGGAGAAACAACCCTCACAATAACCTACTTGATGCCTATGCTGAGGCTATGAAAGTGAGTACTACCTTAAGAAAACATGTGTCTGGACCTTTACCATCATTAGGGCCCGTTGCTCACCCTGGAAAAGTTCCAACTCTCAACTAGGCTCTCGCTAACCACACTCCTATCATGAATCCAGTACCTCAGTTGCCTCTGGTCCCTCACCCAGGACCTCCAGTGAATCAAATTCCACCTACAGTCAGCTATCCTCAACAAAATTTGAACCAACCTCTGCATCCACAACCTCAGGTTAGCTATCCCCCATATCTGCAGAATTCTAATGTTTTGAACCAATCACTGAATGCCAATACTACAGTAGGATATCCTCAAAACAATGCCAATCAACTTCCATACAACAATCCTGAAAAGGAGAGACTGGATGAATTGTCTCAACAAGTGAAGAAGCTGAATATGGAGGTAACTTATTTGAGAAACCAGAACAGTCAGTTGCAAGCTGCTCAGAGAAATATGCAGTCCAATCAGAGCATATATAATCGAGAGAATCAACAAGGACATCATTTTGATAGAGGGAAACATTTTGAAAGAGGATATAACAATGACAAAGGATATAACAATGATAGAGGATATAATAATGAAAAAGGGTATAATAATGATAGAGGATAGAGTTATGATAAAGGACAATCCTCAGGCCAAAACTTTGATAGAGGGAAAGGTGGTGGACAAGGGTTCAATAGGAGACAACCACCCAAATAGAACATGACCTGGAACACGAGGCCTAACAATGGAGGAGTCCCCACCACATTGGATCAACCAGTCAATCAACTTGTCAATCAGCTAGTTAATCAAGAGAAGCCTCCTAATGGTGTATATTTAGTTGACGTTGCTTTATTAGGATGGTGCAGGCTCCATAAAACGAGTCAAAATTCTGAGTTAGATTTTCAAGAGTTCCAGATGACAGCTTCAATTTTTTAGTATGAAGTGGAGAATAATGTAGATAGCCAGGAAATGGTGCCATCTGTTCCCTATGATTCATCAGTGTTGGTACTGAATCATGCTCCTTTTCCACAAAGTAAGGAGAATATACCTGAAGAAGAATTTGACCAGCTGAAGGAAGAGGCAGATTAGGTGTGTAATGGGGATGAAATCACACAGTTGTTTGATGAAAGTCCAGTGAATGACAATGGCCCCAGGGATGAAGAAGAGGCTTATGTTGAAGAAGTACAAACCTTCCAGAGACCTGTCAAGAAGTATGACTTCAGAGAATTTCCACATAGACGTCCACAAGCTAGAGGCCCCTTCACCACTTCCATTCCACCAAACAACTTTACTATGCCTCCAGATCCTAATGCCAGTAACAATCCATCACTTCCTCAGGTGTCTAGGCAATATTTATCTCAAGATCAAGGACATACTGATGTGCCAAAAGGGAGAAATGCTGATGCAAACAAAGAAAAGGTGATGGAATACCCAAAGGAGACCCCTGCTGATCTGAGTGAGGAACAATTGGCCATGTATGTTGCTGAAGAACTCAAAAAACTAAAGGTAAGCCTCTCTGCATTTGAGTTATTGAGAGTCCCATCAATATTTTTTTATTCAAGGGGTAAACGCTTTTGAACCAAAGCTATGAACCGGAATACAACCACTCAACAATACCACCCCAATGGGGTTAGAACCTTGGTGGCAAGAACAACAATGCCACCTTTAAACCAACATACCATGCCACTATTGGCTGAGAGTCCCAACAATTAGGAATGCAGTTCTAGGAGTTTATAATGCAAATTCCATTTCACAAGATAAATCAGTTAGTGAAAGTGTCAATAAAGCATCTAGTTCTCAATCAGTAGGAAGGAAAAATCCGACTCATAATCAAGTCCACATGCCTCCTGGAGATAAGGGAAAAGAGAAGGAAAAAACTCAAGTTGCTCAAGTGGATACTCCCTTAACTCTATTTCAAGGAAAGACAAACACTCCTCCATTCTTGATTTTGGTTCGTATATTTGGTAAGAACTTGCATAAGTGTTTATTGGATTCAGGTGCTTCCACCAATGTAATGCCCTTTGGTGTCTGTAGAGCTATGGTTATTACTCCTGCTAATTCACAAAAGAAAGTTACACAATTGGATAGGACTGAAGTTAATGTTGTAAGGGAGTTAAATATGATTCATATGTAGGTTGCTTCTGATCCTAGAATTCAGCAGGTATTAATATACAGGTGGCTGATATACCTGATGCTTATGGCCTAATCTTGGGAAGAGATTTTACCAGGGCCTTGAATGGATATGTCTTGACTAATCACTCTCACATGTGGCTCCCCTGGAAGGGAGTGCCAAACCAGATTCAAATTGAAAGATAACCCAGAATGAAATACATTATCACAGAATATTAGAATACCTCCAATGAAATTCTGATATAAGAAGTAAGTATGGGTAATTATGTTCTTGCAACTCCTTTTGAGGAGTCAGATGTAGAGGAAGTCCTTATGCTACATGCAATTCTTGTTGATCTCACAACAGAATCCAGTGGTACTGAAGCCTTGGTGGAACCAGTTGAAAATGATGATGATCCAAAAGATAGTCAGCTGGGTTTGTTAGATGATTTTCAAGAATTCATTCAAAAGTGCATTGAAGATCAGGTTTAGTTGGGTAGAGGAATGAACTTTGGAGAACTACTCTTGCCCAATTGGTGCAGGGTGCATAATGCCTCCCATTCAAAATTGGATTGTTGCTTGTGCCAGGTTGCAGTGGAACAAATATAGAAGTGTATCAACCCCACTCCAGCAGTCAAAATTACTATCCAGAATGTCCAAGAGGACCCCAAAGGGAAAAGAGTGATGCTTTCTAAAGAACCATCCAATAACAACAGTGCAATAGATACTGCAAGGAATTCTGTAGTTGCTGGTTGTTGGAGTTTAAGATTTGATGGATCCAAATCAAAGCAAGGAGCTGGGGTAGGATTTGAGCTAATCAGTCCAAGAGGTAAGACATTCTTTGCTGCTCATAGACTTCAATTTCATTGTACGGATACTGTAGCAAAATATGAGGCTTTGGTTCATGGGCTGTTAATGGCATTAAAGAAAAAGGTTAAGATTTTACAAGTCTTTGGGGATTCTGAGCTAGTGGTTAAGCAAGTTAGAAGACAATACTCTTGTCATGACAAAAGAATGACCAACTATAGACACAGAGTATGGGACCTTATTGAAGGATTTGATGCCTTCAATATTCGGTTGATTCCACATGTAAAAATAAAACAACTGACTCTCTTGCTCAGGCAGCTAGTACATTGCAACCTCTGTCTCTTTCTGGATTGAAGAAGTTTATGGTGGAATTGACCCCAGTACCTTTAGTACCTAATAAAATTACCAACTTCTAGGGATTTGAAGATGACAAGCATATTCTGGATTTTATCACAAGCTCAGATGTCTTTGCTTCTCAAATTATTGATGAAATGAAACTCCAAGAAGCAGAGATGGACTTGGAAGGGATAATTAATTTGAAGACCAATACTATTCCCAGAGGAATGGTGCAATTAGAAAGGATCTTTGATCTGGACAAGGTCAGGGAACAAGAACAGGATGCCAAGAAAGAGTCCATCAGTGGACAATGTGACAATTATAATATGGGGACTCAGGATGATGTCAAAAATGTCTTCATTGGTAAAGTGTGCACTCCAGAAGAAAGGAAAGGAATAATCAATGCATTACATAGATATCTAGATGTGATAGCATGGAGTTATGAAGACTTAAAGACCTATGACACATCAATCATAACTCATACTATCCCTCTCAATCCAGGAGCAAAACCTTTCAGACAGAGGCAAAGGCCAATTAATACCTTACTAGAACTCATAATACAAAAGGAAGTGCAGAAGCTGCTATCTGCCAGAATCATTTTTCTAGTCAGACATTCGACTTGGGTTGCAAATTTGGTTCCTGTCAGGAAGAAAAATGGTGAAATTAAGCTATGTGTAGATTTCAGGAATCTCAACAGAGCATGAGAAAAGGATAATTATCCAGTACCATCACTAGATGAAGTACTCCAGATTGTCAATGGATCTCAGATGATGTCTTTCTTGGATGGTTTTTCAGGATACAACCAGGTCATGGTGCAGTATGAGGACATGCATAAGACTGTTTTCACCACCAAGTGGGGCACTTTTTCCTACATGAGGATGCCCTTTGGCCTGATTAATGATGGAGCCACGTTCCAAAGGGCCATGGACATTGCATTTAAAGTCATAATTGGTAAGTGCATAATCATTTATATGGATGATTTGATAGTCTTTTCCAAGAAGAGAGGTGATCATTTCACAAATTTGTGCAAGGTGTTTAAGAAATGTAGAGAGTTTGGTATATCTCTCAATCCAAAGAAATGCATCTTTGGAGTTACAGAGGGTAAATTGCTGGGGCATGTCATCTCTGAGAAAGGAATTTCCATTGATCCTGAACGAGTGGAAGCTATACTCAAGATCCCACTGCCTGCTAGCAAAAAAGAAATGAAATCATTCTTTGGCAAGATCAACTTTGTGAGGAAGTTCATCATTGGATTCGCAGAAATAGTCAAGCCACTGAATGCAATGTTGACGCAGGAGGCCAAAGTCGAATGGAATGCAGAAGCAAAGAAGCATTTGCAGAGATAAAAAGGGCTATTGCTGAAGCTCCTGTTTTGGTGAGTTCAGATTATGCTAAACCATTCTATATATATTTGTTTGCTTCTGATCACTCTTGTGCTGCTATGCTGACTCAGAAATCTAACCAAGGAAATGAACATCCCATAGCATTCATGAGTGCACCATTGAAGGATGCAGATCTGAGATACCCAAGTGTGGAAAAGTAGGCTTATGCCTTAGTCAGGGTTGTAAAGAAGTTTATACACTATATCCTCAGAAATAAGGTCTTTGCTATAGTTCCTAATCCTGCAGTCAGGCTATTGTTGATGCAAAATGAGCTAGGAGAGAACAGAGCTAAGTAGGTAACTATGTTACAAGAGTACGATATTGAGGTTCAAACCATGAAGCTGGTTAGAGGGCAAGGACTTACAAAGACAATGGCAGAGATAGGCTCTAATCTTGCAGCCCAACATTACAATCTAGAGGATGTTTCTCCTGGCGAATGGTATGATGACATCGTTCACTATCTCTTGACTCAAAGTTGTCTTGACCATCTTAATGCAGTACAGAGAAGGGCATTGCACTTAAAGAGTGACAATTTTATGTTGAAGGGAGCTATTCTATATAAGAAAAATCATGAGGGTGTTTACTTAAGGTGCCTAGGAAAGGAAAAATATGAAAGGGTAATGTTGGAATTTCATGACAGATATGGTAAAGGCCATGAATCAACACCTTCTACAGTGAACCAGATTTTGAGAGCTGGTTATTATTGGCCTACACTATTTAAGGACACACACAACCATGTCAGAACTTGTCATGTGTGTCAGACTGCAGCGACCAAAGAGAAGTATGCAACACTCCCACTCCAACCAGTCCTTGAGGTAAAACCTTTCGCACAGTGGGGGATGGAATTCATAGGTCTAATCAATCCACCTTCCTTTGCAGGTCACAGGTATATCCTTACTGTCACTAATTATTTTACAAGATGGACTGAGGCCCTTGCTTGCAAGCAATGTACTTCAGAGGTGGTAATTAATTTCATCGAATCAGGTATCATTAACCGTTTTGGATGTCCTATGTCTTTGTTTTCTGATAATGGTCTTGCATTTGCATCATTGAAGTTTTCTAACTAGGCCTTTGATCATGGGATTATCATTAAGTTTGCATCCAATTATTACCCTCAGGGTAATGGTTTGGCCGAGTCTTCCAATAAAAATCTTGTGACTATTATCCGCAAACTGTTAGAAAGAAATCCTAAGGATTGGCACACTTAGCTCAGATTTGCTCTCTGGGCAGATCGTTAAAAATCCCCACCTTACAGTTCATTAATGAATATTATGATGAGGAGGATAAGCATGGGGCCAGACTTGCTGAATTGTTACACCTCGAGGAAAAAAGAGACGAAGCCCTGGAAAACTTTGCTAAACATCAGGGGGTAGTTAAAAGATGGTTTGATAGAAGAGCCAAGGTAAAATCTTTTAGGATTTTTGACTTGGTTCTTTACTGGGATAAAGCCCATGACCGTAAGGGGGAGCATGGAAAATTTGACAAACTTTGGCTTGGCCCTTACCAGATTTCAAAAATCCTGGGAGATAATGCTTTTCGTTTGAAAACTCTCACTGGGGAGGATATCCCATTGCCTGTCAATGGGCAGTATTTGAAGCATTATTTCCAGTCTTGAGCTATTTTCAACTCTTTTCCTGTATATAGTTGGATTAGGTTTTCTTTTTGGTTTGTTTGCTTTACTTTGGTTAGAGTAGGTTTCCCTTTTTGTTTTTCTTTTGTTTTTTTTGGTTAGTGTAGGTTTGCTTTCGGTTTGGTGTGTTTTTTCTCTACTCTTGCTTTGGAGGTTTTCTTGTTTTCTTCTAGATGTGTTGCACCTGCATGGAAAATATATCATTATCTAAGACTGTTCTAAGTATTTCATTGGTGGACTTTAGTCTTGTATCTTGAAAGGATGGTTGAAGTCTTTGTTATCGTCAAACTGTCTAAATTTTTGATTTATAGAAGATGGGTCACTGGTTTTTATTTGAATTTGAAGTATTTTGAAATCTTATATCTTTCATACATCTTAAGAATCCTAATGTTACCGTAGGATCCTTGTGAAGTTTTTTCAGGTGAAAAATCCTATTTTTGCTTCAACGCCATTGTGGTTCTTAGCCCTGAGTCTGAACTTCATTGTTCACAGGTTGAAATGAAAAAGTGACACAAAAAAGAAATATCAAAAGAAAGAAAAAGAGAAAATATTGAAAATTCAATGAATTCAATCTATCAGGAGTATTCAAATATCTCTATCGAGGCTATAGACGCCTGACTAGCAATAGAGCTATGTTCGAGAGAGTCAAAGTGATAACATCGTCGGGGTTATAGATGCCTGACTGGCAGTGAGGCTCTATCCAAGTTGCTTTTGAAGTTAGAATCTTTACGTAGCCTATCCTGAATGAAATTGGTTTTTGCAGTAGCTCAAGGAGGGAAATGAACTCATATGCACACATTTGGATTCTAAGTTTATGGAAGGTTCAGTCTACCCTTTTGTTTTGATTCTTTAATCTTTGCATTTTTTTTTTAAATTTTTTATTTTTTTCTGATAGTGAGACTGAAACCAGAGATTCTAGGTTCTCGAATCCTATTCGTCATCAAATGCCCTGGAGTATTTCCCAGCAGAGTCACCATTTTTTGTGCAATTTTTGCACATACGCCCCGCTGAAAGCAGGGACCCTCTTTCGCTTTGGTTTTTGGTGTCTTGGCCCTTCAATTTTGAGGATTTATCTTGCTTTGGCACGAGCCTAAATGTTTATCTTTCTTTCCTAAGTGATTCCCCTAAGTTATTCATTGAAATCTTAAGTTCTGGGCAAAATTCAGGTTTTTACATGAGTCTGGGATTTGCCATCCCAGCCGGATTTTCCTGGATCTTGCTCAGACTCCGGTTAAACATTGTGGTTCGGGAATGTTTGGTCTTCGCAGAATTCCGCGTGGGCCGAATTTTTCCGAAGTCCGTACTGTCGTCGGGTTCCCGGGTTTTCCTGGCTGTCTTGTCGGTGACATTACTGTTCATTCGTACGATTGGCGAGGGATGTATTTAATTGATCTTTGAGGACTCTTGTCCCATTATGATTTATTATTAGTGATCGATTGAGATGAGGAAGTGCATTTTTGAAGTATTGGATTTGATTTGGGGCGCTGAGTTTGTGAATTTTTGGTTTTGGTGGTGATTTCCTGGGCATTTCTATTGCTGTCTTTGTTGGGCGCCATTAAACCCGCATTTGTTATCTTTGAGATTGATTTTCGTTTCATCAAGGTACGTATATGATTGCCCTGCTTTTGATTGATGAATGTTGGCAATGCTTTGGTGTTTTTGGTTTATTCAGGGTTCAAATTTTTGCATGATTTGAGCATTTTGTGGCTAGGGTTGCATGATTTTTTTTTATTCATTGTTTCCCAAGTGAGTTCGAGTTCACTCTTTCATTTGCATCACGAAGTAACTTGCTTGTGAGTCATGAATACCCCTAGTAAAGACCCAGTAGTTGTAATGTTTGAATCTTGAGCTTGCCTATGCGTTAATGGCCGATTTGTAGGGTTTGATACCTAGGGAATCACCATTTCACCTTAGTTTGCTTTTGAACTGGCCTAGAATTCTAAGAAAATCTATAGAAGGTCCACATCAAACTCATCACGGGCCTAGATTCTTGAAATTTATGATTGATTCATTAATCTAGGGGAAATCATGATTTAATGCCAAAGTTCGGGTTTTTCACTCATCTCAGGATTTTCCGGCTTTGGCAGATTTTCCCGATTGTCCTTGTCTCCTTCATTTTCCCAGAATCCACTGTTTTGCGGAGATTCATCTTCTTCGCGGATTTTCGTCAGCTTCGGATTTTCCTGAAATCCTTGGTTCTCTATTTTTTCTGAACTTTTGCTGAATGTCTCCTCTTTCGTGGAAATCCGTCATGTGCAGATTTTCTCAGAATTTGATGGAATATGAAATAACATGATGTGTTAATGAATGATGGTGCATTTTATGATTAATTTATGCTATTTTGAGATCTCACATGCTGTTTATTGATTGATAATGATCGAATTGAGTTGCTAATAGGTGTTTTCATTTTCATTCTGCTGGAATCTGTCTGACTCAAAATTTTTTGAAATTCCTCCCTGGCTTGGATTTCGCGGATGGTCCTAAAACCCGAAGTTTGTTATGATCATTTTATTTGAGATTTAATGACACCTTGCTTATCTGGGGTTCATTTTAATGATGATTTTGATGGATTAACCTTGGTTTCTTGTGGTTTTTACTATGTTTTCTTTGTCAAGTACAAGCTGAACCTAGCAAGGTAGTAGATGGAAAGACTGAGTGACATGGAGGGATCTTCCGTGTCTGAAGCAGAAAGAATTAAGATGGACATCAAGAGCAAAATCTCGGAGAGCAAGATTACCTCTATCTAGTCAGAGGTGACTGACACGAACGTTGGATTATGGGATTACGAGGATTTCAAAGGCAGAATGGCAGTGCAAGATCTTCTTCTGGTGGCTACAAGAATGTTGGAATCAAGATTGGCACACGTAGCTAGTTTTCCCTCTACAGTGCAGTGTTATGAATTAGTCCTTGAGTGTGCCAGACATTATGACAGTGATATACAGGGAATAATTGGTCCTCAAGGGAGGATTGTGGAAAATTTGAATCCTATCTCAATAGCTTAGACCTTTGACATGCCAGACAGATCTCATGTGGTGGCGTTCAACATGGAGGCAGCTAAAAATTTCTATGAAGAGGAGACTATTAAATCACAACAGCTTATCAATTCCTAGATGGAAAAGCCCAAGTCTCATTATTCTAAACTGCCTAAACAACTATTCAGGGAAAAGTTCAAGAAGGAGTATTATGATGCCATCACTCTTCTTAGCAAGGTGGTTGGATTAAAAAGTGCAGGTATGTTTGAGAATTAGATGTGTCATGTCATTGCAAGGATGGAACGGGAAAAGATCAACTATCATTGGGAAAGTGTTATAAGTAGGGTGATTCATGAACAATTGTTCAATGTGCTGCAAACCAAGACCTTCACAATGACCTCGTACATAGTCTATGCACTTGCAAGATTTCATCCGTACAAGGGATTGAGCACTAGTTGCATTTTTGGACAGGATGTTATCTATGAGGTTTACATTCAATTTCACTTGGGAAGCTCAAGTTATAGGAGGGCGAATGATGCATTCACCATGCATATCACCAGATTACTTCAGGGTGCAAAGCACATGAGAATTTCTGACCAAGCCAAGGAGTTAATCAAGAAATATGGTGCTTGGTTTATTCAGTTTCCAACTTTCTCATACATCAGGATTGATGGGTGTCAAAGGGATCCTTACTAACTTCCTAGGTATCCCACTGATCATATTTTACTCCTAGAAGTCACTAGACAGATATGTGATTTTGGTGCTATTGTCAAAAGAGACAAACATAAGCATGGGCTTGGTGGAGATTTCCCTTTGAGGATAGGCACTGGAGAGGGATGCCCTTCCATTAATTTAGCTCATGCTTCAGAAGAAGAGATGAGTACTCTTGGTTTATCTTTCCATTCCAAGAGGTCTAGATTTGACATAACAGGTGAAGCCCAAAAGAAGGCCAGTAGAGAATATAGCCACAAGGTTAATTTGGAAGATTACTGGGCCAACTGTAGTGATGAATATGAGGTCAAAAAGAAGAAGTTTTCCTGACTTCCAGTTGAATCAGTCCGATTATATAATGTGAAGGCAGTTCCTGATCAACTTGAAGATGATGGGGACCTGATTCAGGGCCATGCTTATGACGCGGTACAAGATAGGCCAATTGGTGATGTGGATTGGCTACAAGAAGAAAATACAAAATTAGGACAGATAATGGATCGAGTCACCAAGTATACCAAGATGTGGCTAAAGCACAAAATATGGGAGTTGGAAAATGAGGGTGTACAGTGCACCTATGATCTGATGGGAGATTTGGACCCTCACTCCACTTCCGAGGAATCAACTGAGCAAGATCCTAAAGGTAAAGGTAATGTAGGTTCTCCTTTTAAAATCAAGATTAAGGGTGTTCAAGTGGAGGAAGCCCAAGAAATAGAAAAATAGAGAAAGCCAATTGCTAAGAAAAGGGGGCATAATTCAAGGACTAAGAAGCCTGAGAAGGAGGAAACTGAAAAGCAGAGTCCTGGGGTTGGTGCTCCTGTGCCTAAAAGGAGAAGAATTGTAAGACTGTCGCAAAAGGAAAGTTCCAAGGATAGAGATGAAGTTAATCCACTTGTGGTAAATGTAGAAAGTTCAAGAGAAAAGACACAAGTGTATACAAGGAAGTCAAGGACTCCTTCTCCTACAGATAGTGTGCCAAAGGCAGATCCTCCTCCGGCTACTTCTCATGAAGAACAACATGATGATGTCCCTAAAGCTGTAAACGAAGAACTAGGTGAATCCAAGGAAGCTGAAGATCACCAAGATACAAAAGGAGAGGAATTTCATGAGGGTGAGCTTTATAATGCTAAGGCCGAAGTGGAAAAGGTGATGCAGTCTCCCCTAGTTGCATATGAAGATTCACTTGCTAAAACTGAAGAGGTGAAATTGCCTCCAAGAGAAGAAGAAGTAGTGAATGTTCCATCACCTTTGCATAGGGAAGAGCATGCTGAAGAAAAGGAGAATAAGGCAGATGAGACTCCTGAGAGGCAGGGTTTGAATAAAGAAGCGCCTAAAGACCAGTAGGAGGAAGTAGGACAGAGTGAAGTGCAATTAGAATCCACTGTTCCCAATTGGTTGGATAAGGAAATAAAGAGAAAGCAAGTTGTTGTGGAGGACACCCCACCCAATTGGGATGAGTTACTGGAGAAAATAGGAAAAGATAAAGGGAAAAAGAAGGCCAGGGTTATTTCAAAATTGAAAGGGATGAAGCAAGTAATAGAGTGGTCCACATTGCAACTCCTGCTCCAGATAAGAACATGGATGATGTAACTGCAAAAGATTACAACCTGCAGAATATCAATTTAGGGCTCACTTCCATTGAGCAAGACATTGAAGAGTATCAAGGTTCTAGTGCAGTCATCTTGGGTAGGTTGATGAATGAAATAAAGACTAAACAGGAGATGAAGAAGGAGATTGAAGGACTCAAGAAATGTTTGAAAGATCTGATGAAACCTTTGCAGTCCATTGGCTCCTCATCCTCTGCTGCAAATCCCTTACCCCATGAGACTATCACTGAGCTGGAAAGAATGAAGGCTTCCACTGTTGCTACTGCAAATTGGCTACAAGGGGTGCAATCCAAAGGAAATGATGCTATCAGGGACATTCTATCAATTGGAAAATATGCTATGAAGGCAATTGATTGGTTGAAGGAGGTATTAGCTCAAGATAAGGAAGATGCATAACTCTTTATGCAAAAAACATAAACCATCATGGAGTATACCAAGGATAAGATTATAAGTGATGGAATTCTCCCTTCCTCTAGAGCTGCTGAACCTTGGGAGTGGTTTGAAGCATTGCAAATAAGGCAAAAGGTTCTGAAGAAGATCTACAAGCAGAGGAGGAAAATTGTAGATACCCTAACTAGTGTTTACAATGGATGCATCACATTCTTTGAGATAATGATAGGGAGAAGGAAGATTGCACCTAAATATTTGAGTTTAGAGCAGTTGAGAAGGTGGTGACAGGATGTTTATGCTCCAGCTAGTGATGATCTTGTTACTTAACACCAATTAGATGATGTGGCCACCTACATTGCTATTATTCATAAATATCTAACATATAAGGTTGAGTGGGATAAATCAGTGGAACAATCAAGGGAAGATATTACATCAATTGAGAGCCGACTTAGGGTTTTTCCTTTACCACCTATGGTAGACTTGGATAGGGTGCTTTTGAAGGTGCATGAAATGCTGGATCGAAATAAAGACAAAGGGGAAGATAGTTAATGCTGGGCTACATCGAGATTTGTGCTTCCCTATTATTTTGCATGCATTGGTTCGAGCTACTTTGGAGATCCTAGGCTAACTTGGATGAAGTTCATGCATTTAATGCATAATTTATCTTATTTTGAATTTCTCTTGGCTGGCCTGTTTTGTGTCCAAATATTATTGTAAAACCCTAACTAGGCCAACATGTTTTGGGGTTTCTATAAATATGGCATTATGCCTCATTTGTAAGGGTTAAGTAGAAACATAGACAAATAGAGAGATAGCTGATACTAGAGAGAATTAAGTAGAGCAAGAGTTAGAAAGTAGTTGATCTCAAGAAAATATTGTAACAAAAAGCTAGAATTGTTGCTACAGTGGATAATTTGATGCAAGTAATGACATTGTGATTTGGTGCCATACTTGTGTTCTTTTTTTTTTTTTTAAATTTAAGGGGTAAACGCTTTTTGGGAGCGGATACAACCATTCATCAATACCCCAACGGGGTTTGAACCTTGGTGGCAAGAACAACAATGCCACCTATAAACCATCACACCATGCCAAAACCGGCGCCATACTTGTGTGCTTATTATCTTGCATGGTTCTTGTTATTCTATATTTAGAATTGCTTTGAGGAAAAATTGATATTTAGGATTAGATTTGATTCAATGATGTTTATGGTTTGATATTTGAAGTGTTGCGGCAATCCCTGGTCCATAATTTTTGCAACCAACTGATTGTTAGTTGCTTTGCAAAGTTAGCCTGGACCTTTTATATTCATTGTGCTTAGTTTAATTGTGAGGGTTTATTCATTTCAATTGCAATAGGGTTGTTTGAATGAATGTTCATGATCTGAAAATATTTAACACCTTAGAAGATTGCACTGTTTATATAAGATTGCAGATCCATCTGGGTCAAGTTGAAATAATTTCTGAGGGATTAGTCCATTTCGAGTGTTTGTCATTTGCATTGTTAATCTTAAGTTTAGTGTTTAATCTAGAAATATCTTTTAAACCCTTATCTTTTGTCATTTCTTTATCATTGGGTTAGATTTAGGATTGAAGTATCATTACATTGCTAGATCTGATAAGTTAAAGATTCAGTATTTTGCTTGTAGTAAGGTCCCATTGTGATTACCAACATTTTCACATTTATCACTGAGTTGTTTATGCATTGTCAAGACCTGACATTAGAGACTTTGGGGTTATCTCTTGAGGCTTGCTGATAGAGATTTACCTTTCAAGAGAGATAGGATTTCCATATTCTATCTAAGTTGTTGCTATGCAGAAAACATCATCAACAAATACCAAGTCTCCAATGATAAATATTTTGGGCCAATCTTTCCTATGAAAAATCTTCTTAACCCTAGCTTGATGCATATTGATCTTGTCCACCATATCTTCTCTATGTTATTCAATCTTAGTAACATACATGATTATTTTCTCCAAGGAGTACTGGAATTCTTGATCCTCAACAAAAGTATATAATTTAATGGTAGATAATTCTAGAGGCAGAGGAAAAGCACTACCTATCCCATACACCAATTCAAATGGAGACATTCCTATTGCTCTTTTAGGTGTGATCATGTCAACCCATAGTGCTTCATATATCTTCCTGTGCCAATTATTTTGTTTTTCATCAACGAGTTTCTTCATGATGGTGACTAGGTTCTTATTACTAGATTTTACTTGCCCATTTCCTTGAGGAAAGTAATATGAAGAGTGAGATAGAGTAATTCCGTATTAATAGAAGAGGACAAATATTTCATGTGATGAAAATCTAGTTGCATTATCAACTACCAAATTTTGTGGATTGTCAAACCTGACTAAAATGATTTCTTTTATGAAATCACAAACAACTTCTGAAGTTGTTCACTTCATAGGTATGGCTTCTACCCACTTGCTATAAGGATGTGGTATGTATTGCACTCGATTGTGGACTTATAGGCCCAATGAAATCTAAACCCCACTGTTGGAAAGGCTCTTCTATCACCATAGGTCTCATAGGAAGTGCTACCAATTGAGGTCTTCTAGCAAATTATCTATAGTTATCACATTTAGACACCTAATAATATGCATCTTTAAACATCCCTATCCAATAATAGAGTTGTCTAAATATTTTAAAGGAATTCATGGATGAGGAGAAATGGGTTAAAGTACAAATTTATGTCACACTTTTGGCCAACATATCAACACAACTAATTTTAAGTATTTCTAACTAAAAATAAATTTTGGTCAAATATATGATCTAGTAAGATTTATTCTAGCTAAGTTAGATATGATTGCAACTTTTCCAACTAAAATTATTAGATAAATGCATATGTAGCACCACTTTGAAGCCAATTTACCAAAAAAAAAAATTATTTGAAAGCAATGGAGAGGCGTGGAACTCCGAGCGGGAGTAGGTGGGACTATGGAGATTTGAAATCTGTGGATTTTGGAGACAGTGACGAGGATGATGCCAATGCTGCAGATTCTCCTCCATTGGTGTCTTGGTTGTGCCGGTGGAGGGAGATGCTTAGGATTTGGTCCCTGGCTTGAGTGCTTGGTGCGAGTGTTTGGGCCCTCATCTTGGCTACGTGGGGGATCCCTGAATGGTCTAGCGTGGTTGTGCTTGGAGCAGAGTGTGAGGTCTTGACTGCCTCTACTTCTCTAGTGGGATCTACTATTTTGGGGGCCTATGTTTCTTAGTATATGGATTCTCTAGCCTCTTTCTTGCTGTGGAAGCTCTGGTTTGAGATTTTTTCTTGGAGGGATGGTGATGTGTTGTGTGGACTCATTAAGGAGTTTTGCTGCTACTCTCCATTTGCCATCATTTTTGTGATTATGGAGAGGTTGTTGTTTTTGTTTGGCCCCTGCTCTTTGTTGATTATCCTCTTTCTGGGCTCTATTGGTTTGGCTGTGGCTGCCTTTGGGTGGTGGTGTTTTTAGTCCCCTGGTTCTTTGGGGCTTTCTTTCCTGGGTGGAGGTTCCACTTCCGTCATGGAGAAGTGTGGTGGGTGTAGACTGGGAGGTGGGTCTTAGTTTTCTGAGGCAACTTCAGATGGAGCTTCTGTGGTTGGCGTTGGGTGTCGACTGCCCATCCTAGTGTTCCCTCTTGCTTGTTGCTAGCTGCAAGGATTCCTTGGTCCCATCGTGGCCATATCTAATTTGAATGCTATATCTGGTGTGGGTTTTGGTTGTTTGGGTGTTTTTGATTCTAATATACAGGCTCTAAGGTGCATTGCACCCCCTAGCTGGGTGGCTTTGAATTTGGGAGCCTTTGTTCCCTGCGAGGCTTTGGTGTTGTTAGTAATGGAGGAGGTTGTGACCTTTGTGCTTGAAGGGTTTATTGTCCCCTGTGAGGCTACCTTTTGGTTGGTGATGCTACTTATGGTGGTGGCAAAGGCCTCTGTGGTGCAGGGGTTTGTTGTTCCCCGTGAAGGTTGGTTGTTGGTGATGGTTGGGAACCTCTCTGTTGTGGCTTGGTGCCCCTGTATTTTGAAGATTAACCTGATGAAGAGTTTTGTTATTGTTTTTTGGGTTTTTTATTCTTCACAGTTTTCTTCTGTTGTGAAGTTGTTGATGTGTGACTTCTGGGTCATGATCCTCCTTTTGATGTTGATGCTTAATCTTTTCAAGGGAGTTTATTTTCTTTTGATGGCAATTTTTTTGTGCTGGCTAAAGGTTCTTGTGTTTATGAACTCTAATTTGTTGGGTTTCAGCCATGGCTTTTCTTCTCATTTCATGTACCAATTTCCTTCCTTGTCAAAGGTGGTAATGCTTTCCCTCTCTCTGATATTTTCTTTCTGAATCTACAATTGATGTCTTCTATGGAAGTGAAGACTGCTCCCATTGAGGCAGAGCCCTCTTTTATTGAGGTGAAGGTGGTTGTTGTAGATTGGGTGGAGAGTTCTTTTCTTATCTGCTTGTTCCTATCGAGGGGGAGCTTGTGTGGACATATGAGTGAAGTTGTTGGAGGTTTGGGATCTCATTTCTTCCTCTCCTATAGAGGGGAGCTCCCTCCTATTAAGGTGGGGTTGGAGTTGGCATTTAAGGTTGGGTGCTACTACATGAAGGCTGTTGTGTTTCAGTGCTCCATAGTATCCCCTTTTGAGGTGGAGTTTTTGGAGATGCTGGTGTTTTTGTTTAGGGGATTGATGGTGCTCTACACTATCAAGAGGACTGTCTCTCTTGGCTCAGGGGTGTATTATCTGAGCAGCTGGTTTGCTGATGCCTGGATGATGCAGGCGGGTTTGTTGTTTATTTATGAAGGGTTTCTGGTCCTGGATAAAACCAGGTTGTAAAAGGGTTTTAGGCCCTTGCTTGTTTGTAAGCTGCAACGTGTGTAATCATGTTAATCTTTTAGAGGCTGCTATGGGGCTGTTGTTGGTATATGGGCTATATTATTTGCAGCTTGCTTAATCTTGTATTGGGTTCTGGGATCCCATCAAAACCTGTTTTGTACCCCTAATAAAAAACAACTCCTAGTCATGTAAAAAACATTTTAAAAAATATAATAATACCTTTTTGTAGATTCATAAGTGTAGTTTTCATATATATATATATATATTTTAATAGTTTAACTATTATTTATATTTTATATTTTATTTTTGCTAAAAGTAGGTTATCAACACTAAAATATTAAGTTGTTACCATGTCAAGAAAATACTATTTAAACTTATTAATTTTTTTAAAAAAAGTATGATGCACTAGATAAAAGAATCTATATCAAGATGGTATAATTTTTTTCTATTTTAGATAAATAGTTAATATGAAAGTTGATGTCGAATGGAAATAACTGTGGTTTAATACACACACATTTTAATATTTATTTAAAAATATATATTTATCAAATTTGGAAAATATATATTCATACACTAAAGTTTCAAGCTATAAATACACACAAAAAATGTGAAGAAAAAAAATTATTATATAAAGATTGATGTATCATGTAACTTCATTTTTTAACATTTTATCATCAACAAAATTATTGTGTAAATTTATAAAAAGCTATATTCAAATATTTTTTTATTTTTTTAAAAGAATACCAACATAAAATATACTAAAAAATACACATTTTATTAGTTTACATCATTTCAATATTCAAAACATATATGCTACTTTTTACTGATTCAAGTTTAAAAGTTGGATCAACGTTGGTTGTTTCCTTTATAAAGTGTGACACAACTTTGTACTTTTACCCGAATTTCCTCCACATACTTCATTATGAAACAATTTCAACAACTTCTTCTTTTGATCTTTGTCCACACATCTTAGGAATGTACCATCCAAATCCCTCTTATATAAAGAGACTCCAAATTACATATTTAGTTGCCTTCAATTTGAGATTCCTCTTCTCTTTTGGAGACAAGTGATCGGAACATTCTCCATATGTGAGATAATAAGCAACATTAGAGAACCATTCATCTTGAAGACAAACTAACAATACCATAGGAGTATCCTTTTCTACCTCTAATTGATTCTCTACTATTAATTTACATAGGCCTCTTCCTCTAACCATTTTGGTGGGCTTAATATCAAGATCATACTCTTGCATTTTGTCTATCCATACTTCTCTTTTGTTACAACTAATGTCCTATTGAGTAAGGATACTCTTGACTGAGGGATTAGACACTTAAACCACATAATAGGAATGTAGGATGTAAAACTGAAATTGTTTGACAACCTTCACTACAACAAAAGAGTGCTTCTCAACTTCAGAGTAATTCAATTCTTATTTCTTGAGATGAGCCCTCATAAATGATATGGGTGTTTGAATTCCTTGATTATTGATCTGCAATAAAATGGCTGACATGGTGTGTTTAGAAGCACAGTAATAAATGGTAAAGTCCTTATTAAAATTAGGATGAACTAACACAAGGGCCTGAGCAATAGCTTCCTTAATTTCCTTAAAATCTTTCTTGCCAGATTCATTCCACTTAAAACCTTATTTTTCTTTCATCATGTTTACTATATGCTTCGTAATCTCAAAAAAGTATGGTACAAACTTTCTCAAGAAGTTGACCAATCCAAAGAAGGATTTAAATCCTGTACTATTGGAGGGAAAACTCAATTGAAGGATAGATTTAACTCTCTTTGGATCTATCCTAATGCCTTATTTTGAAACAATATGTCCAAGGAGTTTTCCTACTGTTATCCCAAAGACTGACTTTTGGGGTTCAAGGATATACCATGCTCTTTACATCTTTGCAAAATTCTTTTGACTTTAAAATGATTTTCCCTCTTTTTAGAAAACATAGTCAAATCATCCAAATAGATTACAATGGTTTTTTTTGAGGTCACCAAACAAAAGATCCAAAAATCTCTCGAAAGTGGCACCCACATTGATCAAACCAAATGGCATACAATTGTAGGAAAAGGTCCCCCAAGGGGTGGTGAAAGTAGTTTTGTGTTGATCTTCCTTTGCAACACTAATATGATTATATCCCAAAAATCCTTCAAGCATAGACATCATTCTTGACCATACAACAGTTTGAAGGACATGGTCCATCATAGACAATGGATAATTATCTTTCAAGGAAGCTTTATTTAAGTTCCTGAAATCAACACAAATCCTAATTTCACCATTTTTCTTGTGAACATGAACTATGTTAGCTACCCACATTGAATGATGAATGGGATATATTATTCTAGCTTTCAACATTTTTTCCAACTCCCTAAAGATCACATCAACTACTTTAGGATTGTATCACTACTGAATTTGACTCCATTTTCTGACAAATGTTTGTCGGTATTTCAACAAACATTTGTCGGACAATCGACGAATTGATGAAAAAAATTTAATCTCTATTTTTTTGTCAAAATTTTGATGACGAATTAAACGTTGAAATAACGGCATAGATTCGTCGGTCGTTGACATCATAAAATGACTCAGATGTTCATCAAAATATCGATGAAAACTTTGTGTATCTGTCGACGAATTTCTGAAGCGTCGAAACAACACCAAAAGTTCATCACCATTTCAAAAAAATGGGCAAGGAGTTTCGACAAAGCCTTTGTTGCAGCTATAGCAACTTCGTCAGACCTTTTCGGTGATTCATCGGTGGCCTTTGTCAAAATTGCGACAAAACAATGCAATTTTTTTTAAAAAATATTTGTTGAAATGTACCATCGTGGAGACTCTTGGCGATGACCACCGAAGCCAACCCATCAGTGAGAGATCAATCATCAGCATAGGATAGAAAACTCACTCCGATAGTCCATGTCTTGCCGATGACTTCCGTCGGCAAGACAGATCTAATGTCACACCAATCTGACTTCTTCAGGAGTTTTAAATAGACCTACACCATGCCATCGTGAAGAATCTTGGCGATCACCACCGAAGCCAACCCATCAGTGAGAGATCAATCATCGACACATGATAGAAAACTCACTCCTTTAGTGCATGTCTTTCCGATGACTTCCGTCAGCAAGACATATCCAATGTCACACCGATCTAACCTCTTCAAGAGTTTTAAATAGACCTACACCATGTCATCGTGGAGACTCTTGGCGATGACCACTGAAGCCAACCCATCGGTGAGAGATCAATCATTGACACATGATATAAAACTCACTCCGATGGTCCATGTCTTGCCGATGACTTCCGTCGGCAAGACATATCCAATGTCACACCAATCTGACCTCTTCAGGAGTTTTGAACACTGCTGGTTATTAGCAAGACATTATGAGGGTCTCACCGATTAAACAAGTGTCTAAGAGCAAGTAAACTGATGGAACCTATTAATTTTATTATTTTGGGGTTCTTTAAATCATAGAATAGATACCATCTTCTTGTGTATAATGTACTTATATTCAGATTTGAATTTGAGACCAATTGTCATTGCACATTCCATTTTACTTGCATAGAGTATTCTATAAGCAATATATTGATAATGCCAAATGATTTATGGTGTTGTACAACTCTACCTATCTTCACAATTCTGCTATTCCCCCCTAGAGAATCCTGTAAAGACAAGTTTACAATACCAAGTCAAATAATATGAAAAAGACTTACTTCCATACAAATTAAATGATTATTCTCACAATGGCAATTGTATAATCACAACAACAATTCCATGAAAGGTTATCCATGATTCATTAGAGATGACTGATCATACATACAGACTGCAAGATGCATAGAAAAAGCATTACACTTGAGAACAATGAAGGGCTAACAAGGGAAGGAGTTAAGAAACGTCTGGATTGAAGAGAAAATGTGTAGGGAAAATGCTGGAAGTGTCAAGAGAACAGAGCTTGTAGAACATATTCTTGACCTAATCAAGCTCTTGAACAACTTAAACAAAATTAAAATACTAACACATACATGAGACATGTAATGAACTTCCAATATCCGCTATCTTTTCATTAATGCAGTAGGTAGGTAAAGGAGAAATAATTATAATTGTAACACTATTCATAGTCCAAAATTATGTTCGTAATTTGTGTTCAATGGACCTCAGTTTTATCATTATACTGCCCATCTAATACCATATTTTAATCTAGGGTTCAACTATCTCAAATCTAAAGAAGCACCTTCAATTAACCATTTAAAGTACTATAAAATAAGGTAAGACTTTTACTTGAGAAAGATTGGGTACACTTCTAGGATTAAAGTTCTCGCAATCATCAGGATTTATTGGCACACAAACACAACTTGCAACATATGAAGTAATGGATGACTACAAGTTAGTGAAATATGTGACTAGTTTTCAAATTGATTGGTAGAAAATAAGGTTACAAATAGATCTACATGAAAAATTATGAGGAAAATCTACTGTAATCATCAAAATAGATGAAAAGTGCAAAGGAAAGAGCCGAGCTACATCTCTAGAGCCTAAAAAAAACACATGCAAGAAACATAAAAAAAAAGAACAAACCAGTTTTTGGATGAATACAAAATGGTGCCTTCAGCAAGTGATTCATATGCTTTCACACCTAACAGGGCATTAAGAAGATTTTAGTCTTCCTTTGTGAAATTAACTACTTACAGAAAAAACCTAGAAACCAATATTATATACCTCCATGTCTAGCCGAGGGTAGGTATAAGAGAAAAAAATTTCCTCAATGCAATGCCAAAAAATATCAATGTGTGTGTAAGTTTGTATTACTCAAAATATCATTTCACTGCCTAAGGAAAAAAACCAAAGTGATGTTTTAAATTTCAATCTTCACATAGGCTCCCTTCTTGCTACACATGCATATACAAGCATTATTCGAGCTCTAAACTATTCAGTTATGAAGGATTTAATTAGGTATAAGATGGAATTTTTTTGTTTAGACATAATCCATCATCTTTTACATATCTTTATTCACTCCTAGCACTTTAGATAAATTTGTGTAAATGAGACAGAAATGTGAATCTTTTATGACAAAGAAAATTCTTAAAAGGAAGGGGGAGAGAGCAAAGGGTAGGGGAAAGAGAATGCTTGAATGTATAGCAAAGTATAACATTTTGATCATTATAACAATGAAGCGAATCTTAAGTTTGAAGCATTAATATCATTTACAACATTTATGATCAAGAATGAATGTAAGTAGAAAAACTTTTGCATACCTGCTGTAGACATCTAAATTTAATCACTCCCATATGATTGAATTTACTCACTTTTCGTCTATCATATTAATTTATTAAAATAATATTACACCTTTTGTCTCATATCGGTAAAGTATTTAATTTAATAATTAATACTTTATCTTTCACATTCTTCCTCTCTAAATTAAATAAATACACTAATTTATTTAATTTAGTCATTTTTCCCCTTTTGATTTTAAACCAATTTAAAATTCTTCATTTTCTCTCTCCTTGTCATATCCTCCATGATCTTGCTCTAATCTGAATTAATTTAATTAATTCATGATTATGATGTGCACCCTTTTAATCAAAGATTATGTCACATCCTCCTACATTTTCCACTTGCCTCTAATCTTCCATTAATTAGTCTAATTCAATATTTGCACAACCTTAACCAAGGTCATTAGCCAGATTTAGCACCACTTTTTAGCCAACCTTTGCATTTATCTTCTTTTGGCATTGACCCCCTTTCCTATGTGAATTTTTAATTCACATTTATTTATCCTAGATTCCCCTCTTTTATGTGTGAATTTTTAATTCACATTCTATCCTTCCAAGGCTTCTAGAACCTTGGACTTGTCACAATCTCCACATGTGACCAAGTCCCACCTTTTTGGAGCCCACCTTTTATCTTTTAGACTTTCCTAAGAGTGTGAATTTTTAATTCACACTTATTTCCCCAACCACCTTTCCTTTTCCCATGTAGATTTTTGAGGAATTCCAAAATTCTTCAAATGTCCCTTTCACTCCCACTTAGAGACAAGAAATCCCTTTTTTGTGGAAATCTTCTCACTCCCCAAGGTGCTTGGAAGGTACTTGTCCTTCCTCCACCTCATGTACCTTCTTGACACCTCAACTCCATCTCATATCCCCTTGGCCACTTCACCCTCCACATGTCAAGATGTGAGGGCTTGTGGGTTCTCAACCCACCATAGCCCTTCATCTTGGCCTTGTTGGATGCATCTCAACCGTTGAATTCTTTAGAGAATTCAAATTCTCCTATAAATACCCCCTCCTCAAGGGCATTTTCAACACTTTGTATTTTCATAACTACATGCTGCCAATTTGCATCCTTTGCCATCATTTTAGCCATCTCATTTAGTCATTTTGCACATCTAATCTTGCATTTAGTCACTCAAGCAATCATCTAAGGAGCACACAAATCATTCCAAGCAAGGGCCAATCAAGGAGACATCGACAGCAAGGAAGGTGAAATTGTTTCTATTTCGTTTATCCATTTCCTTCTTGTTTTATCACTCCTTTGACTAATCTTGAGGTGTCTTTGGTATTTTATCATTCGCAATTTTAAGTGGTTTTACACATTTAGAGTAGGATAAATTCCAAGGTATACATTTCTGGCACACCCGGTGAGACCCGCAAACGGGTTCTTGCATTTAACCTGTGTTTTTGCTAAGAATTTTGAAGGAGAAGGTCGCAGAAAGGCAGTAGCGCCCTCTGTTTTACCGTAGAAAGGCGGCAGTGCCCTCGTAGAAAGGCGGCAGCGCCCCTGCAGAAAGGCGGCAGCACCCATGCAGAAAGGCAGCAACACCCCCACAGAAAGGCGGCAATGCCCTCGCAGAAAGGCAGCAACGCCCCTACAAAAACACGACAGCACCCTAGCAGAAAGACAGCAACGCTCCTGCAGAAAGGCGGCAACGCCCCCGCAGAAAGGCGGCAACACCCCCATTTTGCTGCAGAAAGGCGGAAGCACCCCTATTTTTGTTGCAGAAAGGCGGAAGCGCCCCTGTTTTGCTGCACAAAGGGCCCTAAAACAACACAGTTTGGAAGGTAAAACATTCGTTTTAGTGTCATTTTTGCTCTCATTTTAAGCTATTTTCAAGTAATAACCCTCTAACATTGTTTTGGCAAGGATATTGGTGTTTTTTGCTAATGTTTTGTAGCATATTATGGCATAATTGACCAAAAACGAAGGAGAAGATAGCTAACGTTTGCTTGCAGGGCCATCTATTTAATCAAATTTCTAAAAAATTATCCTTGTTGTTTGCACATAGTCTAATTAGGGGGAAGTAACCTTTATTGCTTGTTTTGCTTGTCTACTATTGTGTCACCCAAGGGGGCATTAATTTGTTTTCACTTTCCCCTTGCACTTCGTGTGAGCCTGGGGAGTAGTTGGAAGTGGTTAGTGTCTTCTTTTTAGTGGGACCTGCTTGGGGATTTCATCACCCCAAGGGACGATTCCAACCACGTGTACCGGTGGGGTATATAAAGGGGGGAGAACGAAAGTTGTACCCCAATCCAGTCATGTCGTAATTGGCGGAGCGTCAAAGCTAGGGTGATACCTAGATGGACGTGAAGAGTTGGTCCGAGCTTTTCAGTATCTCGCTGGGGTTCCCGATTCACGCTTGTGACGGGCTGGTGTTCACGGTTGTGCCTCACGTACTGAGAGTATATCGAGGACTCCCTAGAAGCCTTGTGCATCCTAGATTAAGACCTTGCCTAGCCATACCCTTAACATTAATCATAGGATTGTGCTTACTTGAAGTGTTCTCTTGTGAAAAACCCGTGAAATCTTTGATACATTGGCCTTATTTTATCATTTTGAGTCCTTGCCATAGCCATTGCCATCAAAACCAAGCTCTGTTTTACCACAGAAAGGTGGAAGCACCCCTGAAAGCTATCTATGCCCTTGATTTTATTGTCTACGCTACTGATTTTGCTGTCAACGCCCCTGAAAGCTGTCAACGCCCCTGATTTTGCTGTCTACGCCCCTGATTTTGCTGTCAACACCCCTGATTTTGCTGTCAACGCCCCTGAAAGCTGTCAACGCCCTTGATTTTTCTATCTACACCCCTGATTTTGCTGTCAACGCCCCTGATTTATTGCAGAAAGCTAACTACGCCCCTGATTTACTATAAAATGCTGACTACACCCCTTTAACTTCCCAGGGCCATCATTTACGAACCGTACGTCGAATCGACTTCGTCCAAAAACCAAAGTTGCTTAGTTTTTCAAGCTCTATCCAGTGGTACCTTCCATTTCCTTCTATCAAGAATTTGACTATCCCAGGGTGGCCACACCCCGCATCGTGGGGTGGACACGCCCCTAACTTCCCGAGGCCATCATTTACAAACTGTACATCGGATCAACTTCGTTCAAAAACCAAAATTGCTCAATTTTTTAAGCTCTATCTAGTGGTACCTTTTGTTTCTTCCTATCTAATCAAACCAATCCATTCCTCTAATCAGATACATACAATCATCTTCATCTAATTACAATTATCCAATCAACATCATCTAATCATTTGATCCTATCCAATCAAACTGATCTAGTACTTTAATCAAATTCATCAAATCATCTACCCGATCCAATCATCTGTCTACCGAATCCCACCAAAATCAAAAGCAATCCCATCCAATCATCCTAATCTGAGCTTTTGTCTAATCCTGATCTGAGCTTGACCAAAATCCCGATTTGAGCTTTAATCTGTTCCCATCCAAAATCCTTTATCCATCCTCTTTATCTTGTCTTCATCATGAATCCTCATCCTCCATCAATAGTGGTAAAGGGAAACCCTAATTACGTCGACACTGATAACGGAAGTCTTGTTGATCAAGAGGTATACGACATAGATCCCCTTGACACTATCATCTCTAGTAAGCTTTCTCCACCCACTTTCCAAAATCCAATTACTCCTATGAGCTATCCCGTTATGTCTTCATCCATGCCTAATCATGCCCTTATGCCACCTTTGACAATGGATATCTAGCATCTTCTTCATCCCCATATTTTCCATGTCCTTCATCTACATCATCCCTCTTATACAACATCTACATCCTCTTATCCTAATTTTCCATCCCAATACTCCTATTACAATTCCCCATCCATGTCCCCCTATCGTAATCCCTCTTTCCCAATCTTCCCCTATACTAATCCTACATCCATGTCTCCCCTCATCATAATCCACCATCCCAATACCTTTATTATAATCCATCCCCCTACATCCTCTTGTCCCACTACACCACCTATATCCTCTTGTCCTAATTACAATCCATGTCCCCCTACCTTAATTCACCACTCCAATATCCTTACCTTATCCCTCCATCCAATCCTAGTCCTCCATCTACTCCTAGTCCTCCATCCAATCCTAATCCCCCATCTACTCATGGTCCTACATTCAATCCCATTCCTCCATCTAACCCTAGTCAACCAATCCATAATCCCTCATCCATTTCTACCACCCTAGCCAAGCCAACCATATGCAAGTCTCTCATTTCAGAAGTTCTCCAAGGACTCATTACAAAGAAGCCATCCCCAACTCCACATCTTGAAGTCATGGAACCATGCCATCCCAATCCATCATCCACGGTAACTAGTGATGAAACCCTTCTCCACCCAACACCTATCATTGATGATACCACCCCTAGCACCACTCAAACCATCGAAACCATCACATCCTCTGAATCCACTAAGCGCCCATCTCTTACCATCACATCTACCGAATCCATTGAGCACCCACCTCCTACTCCAAGAGTCATCAAGCCCATCGACGACACCCAAATCCAATCCACTCCTCCCACTCCTAGTAGCACCAAAACCCATTCTAATGAACCTCATGAATCTTCCATCCCTCCATCTTCCCCACTTGAAGAGTCCCAACAAGACTCCGTTACCATGCCTCCCGCACACGATGAATCATGCCAAGAGTCTAATCCAAAGCATGCCAGCATATCCCCTTCTCCAGATCAAGATCCTACCATCCCATCTAGTCCACCTCAAGATCACAGTCCCCCATCCATTCCATCCCATGATCCCCTTGTCATTCAAGCTTCCACTACTCCATCTCCATCTCCATCTCCATCTCCATCTCCATCTCCATCTCCATCTCCATCGCATGAGCCTACTACCACAAATCCAGATCCTATCATGGCCCCTACTCCCTCTCCTGATGTTGCTATCCCATCATCTCCTTCTCATCATCCCCCATCATCGCCTAAAAATGCTATCCCCACACCACTTGCATATCCCCTTGGTCCTCTCACATTCCTCCATGGTGGTCTCCTCGCAGAAGAAAAACAAAGCATATACACCAACCCTCCTCTTCCACCTAATAATGAACTCACATCATTCTTCCAGAATAACAAAAAGCCTGTCCTAGATTGAATACTCAAGAGAATGAACTATCATGGAAATGGTTTAGGCCTTCATGAGCAAGGTATTATAGAGCCCATCCAAGCTAAAGAACATTTTGTATTCCCAAGGTCTTGATGTACTACTCAATGCACTCTAATCCAAAAAATGTTGGTACAACCTTCTAGACGCCCTCAACGTAGCCTTTTTCCAAAGAAATATCGGCTCTTCCCATCGCCCCACCAGATCTTATGTGGCCATCCCTCCTCCTCTATCTTATCACCTCAAAACAACCGTCCATCTTCCTCCTTCATCTGCTCCATCCATTTTGGGTCCTTACATCCCTCCATCTACCATCTCCAATCCTCCATCTACCATGTCCTTGTTTCCCCCAGGTCCTACATCTATTTTGGGCCCCTATATCCCAAAATCACCTCCTCCATCTCGTCCTATTCATCCTTTCATCCATCCAACACCTATCCATCTCATCCATCATAAACATCCTCTCACATACCCCTCTATAGTCGATCAAACAAAGGCACATACCTAAACATCCTCCATCTACACATAATCCCCATACTCCTACCTCCATCACTCCACATCATCCATCTCCTCACACCCATCCCATTGCTACTAAAAACACTTTGGTTGTTAAAGAAAAAATGCATAAATCCAAGCATCCACATGAATCTATGGCTTCCCATGTCCCCTCCAAAAGACATGGTGAAGAAAAGAAAAATCTAAATCTACATCAAATCCATAGGCCACAAAGGCCCACCATAGCAAAGATCAAAACCATGTGGATCCCAAAGAAAAAAGCTGCAATGCCATCGCATGAAAAATTTGTAAGAACATCCAAAGTCGCTAATCCAAAAGCTAATCATACACCCCTTCCATCTCTTAAGTCTGTTTTGGGTCCTTATGTCCCGAAATTCACCATTCCATCTCCTCCATTATCCCCTCATTCTCCATCCCTTAATCCTATTATCTTTCCACATCCACCACCACATGTGCCAATGTTGGTCCTAAACACATCTCCCCATCACATATCCACCCCATCATTCTATCCATACCCTTTCCAGCATCCCATCCATTATCCCATGTATCAACCCCTAATCAACCTCTTAATTCATCCTCATGCATAATCCATTTATCCTAATAAGGTTGTACCAAAATCCAACAGTCACTTCAAACATGGGCGCTTAACACCTTGATCCTTATCACATGTCTTCTAAATCTACTTATCCACTTCCTTATCCTTACCCATCTCCTTCGCATGACATCCAAAAGTCAAAATGTCAAAAAGTCAAAAAAAAAGTAAAGAGAAATCCCTTCGTCCAATGGTGAAAACCTGGTAAAGAGGCGCCCTGGATAAGTACTATGATGAAAACCTGGCAAACAGCGTCATGTGAATCCCTTATCCGCACTTGGGGCAACTTCCCCGATATGCATTCCCTCCATCCGCTTATGCTTCTAGGCTATGCACCCATCTCCCTCTTGTTATCCATCCTCTCATAAATCCCATCCCAATTTATCTCTCAGATCCTACCATCATATCCCATTTATCTCCCATCCCTCCATCCTTCTTGTGATCTTGATCAAAATAGGGGCACCTACCTATACATGCTTTGGCCACCTCTTGGTATGCATTCCCTTCATCCATGATCTGTTGTATTCCTTGGTCACCCATCGTATCCTCCTCTAGTTATCTCCTTTTCCCATCCACTTGCCTTCCATCCCTCATGCCTCATCATATATGACATCTCAAATGGGGGCATTTATCTTCCTTTGTAACATAGTCCTTGAGACATCATCTATCATAACATCCCTTCATCTCCTATCCATCTATCATAGCATCCCTTCCATCTCCCATCCTTATCTTTTGTATCCACCTATCCTAGCATCCCTTTCATCTCTCAATCCTTCTACCCCTATCCATCTATCATAACATCCCTTCCATCTCCCCATCCTTATCTTTGTATCTATCTATCATAACATCCCTTCATCTCCCAACTTATGTCCCTATCCATCTATCACAAATATCCCTTCCATCTCCTCTATCCTTATCTTCGTGATTCCACCTATCCTAGCATCCCTTTCTCATCTCCCAACTCTTATGTGTCCCTATCCATCTATCATAACATCCCTTCCATCTCCCCATCTTTATCTTTGTATCTATCTATCCTCGCATTCCTTTCATCTCCCAATCCTTATATTCCTATCCATCCAAACAATCCCTCCCATCCCCCACCCCTATATCTCTATCCATTCTTTCATCTTTATCCTTATCCCATCTCACAATCCCTTGTCATTGGTATCTGGCTATAGGCCTCCCCCCATGCAACCCAATTCCATTTATCTCATCATCATCACCCCTACTTCTCTTGCACATCTTTCCAATCCCCTATCCCTTTTCATCACTCATCTATCTATCATATCATCCTCCCAAGTCATTTTAATGCTTTGGATAACTATCCCATTCCTGAGCTTTATGTGATCATCATCATCCTATCCAATCCAATAGGTCTATCCTATCTTGTTGTATCGGTCCCATCTTTTTATCCACTTATCCTATCATCTTATCATCCTTTATCCATTGTTTGACTTTGGTCTTGACGAACTACGTTTCCCTTGCGCTTTCACGTAGGCAAGGTCGATCATTTGATCCACCCCCGGGGTTCCATCATCGATCTTCATTATCCACTTTGCTCTTCTATCGTCTACCCTCGGTCTTTCTCCTTTTGTCCATCCTATCTTTACCATCCATCAAGGTCTCCATCTTGGTCAGCCATCCACCTTTCATTGAACTACGAGGGCTCTACGCTTTCACGTAGGCAAGGCTAATCTATGATCAGCCCCCGAGCCCCTAGGTCTTTAGGGTGTGTCAGTCTCATGTCTTGTTTCCCTTGTGTCATGTCGTTAAGCTATGCCCTTACTTATCCAGCTGGTTCTTAACAAACAAGATCCACTTGTATCATTAAATCCAATCAGTTCTGAATATCCTGCGTCATATCAATCTTTTAATTTAGTATCCATCATCGGTCTCAACAGGATGCATCCTTCCTAACAGACCTCATCAATCCCATCCATCCCCTTGATTGATCTTATGGCAAATGATGTTTGAAATTGATTGTGATATATTGATACTTTTGGATTTTTTTTATCATTTGAGCTCCCTATCATCACTTGTCAAGGCCGCCATGATCCATCATATTATGGCATATTTTGATTGGTCAACATAGGGGCATATCTTGCTTTTTTGTTTGATTGTGTCTTCTTGGTTGTCCCATGTAGTACCCACCAAGATCCTCGAGGTCTTGTGTTATGCTGAAGCATCCTTGTGTGCTTGTGGTTATCCCAACACTTGGCCCGACCAAGGTCATCGTGACTTTGGGGTAGCCTTCTTGTTTGTTATGTTTGTTTTATGCATTATACACTAACCCGCCTTGGTTCTTCATACCTTGGCATCTTGTGTCTTATGCTATAGCAAAAATCAGTGCTCTGAAGATGGCAAATTGCATTTCGAATTGCATTTCATTTTCCATTTCATCATCTTGCATTTATCCCCCATCCCTTCATCCTTCTTCACCAATTCCCCCATCCCTTTATCCTTTTTCACAATCCCCCCATCCCTCCATCTTTTTTTTTCTCTATCTTCACCTTTCTCTTTAGCCATGACAGGCGATAAGCGCCAGAAGCTGGAATGGTAGTACCCATGCATAAGCGAGTGATGCTTTTCTCATTGCTGACCCGAGGCTGACTGGCCGGGGTGTGACATGCATTCAACGGCCGGTGGTCAGCCCTCATTTGGGGCCCTTCATTGGCGGTGGCTGATGCGGTATTTCGCACCCGGCTGATGGCGCTAACTTCTTGACGGTTGCGCCCCAAACAAGGCGACAGCATACGACTGCAATAGAGCGGTTAATATTGCGTGGGCATTTTAAGCCAATAACCGATAAACTCCCAAAATTCCGTTTTTTTTTTTTCAAAACCAATTCCGACCCATTTTCTTATTTTTCTTAACGAACAAAACCCATGTCTTGAAATTTTCAAAATTGATTTTTGATTTTTACACCGAAACTTCCGGAGGCCATAACTTTTGACTCGGGTGTCCGTTTGAGCTGAAATTTGACGGGTAGTTGCGTTCCGAGATAACAAGTGGATTTCTGACTGGTATCTTTGAAAGTTGTTGGAACCCGTTTTGGCCCATTTTCGGGGCCTCAAACTTTCATCTTGACCCTCAAAATTGCAATTTAATATTTTTTTCCAACATTTTGAAAAATTGTTTTCGCTCATAACTCGAAATGCATATCTCAAATTTGGGATGTTAGTTGGCAATTCATCCCATCTCAATATTGGGTATTTCTTGAAAAAAAATTGGACTCCCAAAAGTATATCCGCGAGGTTTCCTAAAATGGCAAAATTTGATAATTTTTAAAAATTGCCAAATCGGGAAAAATCTGATTGTCAACACTTTATGCCCTCTAAACCCCGGAACTCGGTGTAGAATCAATCCAATCATCTCCTTCAATCATTCTAGTCTTCAATCCAACCCTCATCTGAGCTTTAATCTAATCCCAATCCGAGCTTTAGTCCATCTGCAGTCCAACCCTTTGGATATCAAACCAAATCTTAAGATCCTTCTCTCCATCTCACATATCAATCTTCTCCTCATCTGTTCCATGTTGCACAAATCACCTAATCAAATCCTTGGTCTTGTCCCTAGTCTCGTTACCATCCTTGACCCATCATCATCATCATCATCCATTAGTATCTTTCCCTATCCCTTTAGTGTTGTTTTGGGATGTATCCTTCCTTCATCAACAACACTTTCATCATCATCATCGGGAGGTATTCTTCCCTATCCTTTAGTGGTGTTTTGGGATGTATCCTTCCCTCATCAATACCACTCAGTGGGATGTATCCTTCCCTATCCTCGTGTTGTTTCGGGATCCTTCATTCCCTCATTGACAACACTCCATCCATTATCAACCCATTTTGGCTTATACCTTGACTGGGGCAACATCACCTTTTGTCATAAAATCCATTTGTGCTTCATCCATCTCCATATCACTTACTCTCTTACCCATCACCTTGCATCATCTTCCTCATCTCCCCTTGCATCACATCATCTATTTCGAGAGCACACACGTGTTCTCTTCAACCCGCATGTCCTCTCGAGGGGGCATCCTCAATCCCTACTCTTCATCTTCACCCCCATCACTTTCTTCCTAGTCATCCCTTGGATGACTGGGGCATGTTTTCTAATCTAACCATCTCCTTCTGGGTTCTATATTTTAATATTATTTGAAATGATGCTACTTCGTAACACCATCTCAAAGAGGGGCAAAATGTAGACATCTAAATTTAATCACTCCCATATGATTGAATTTACTCACTTTTCGTCTATCATATTAATTTATTAAATTAATATTACACCTTTTGTCTCATATCGGTAAAGTATTTAATTTAATAATTAATACTTTATTTTTCACATTCTTCCTCTCTAAATTAAATAAATACACTAATTTATTTAATTTAGTCATTTTTCCCCTTTTGATTTTAAACCAATTTAAAATTCTTCATTTCCTCTCTCCTTGTCACATCCTCCATGATCTTGCTCTAATCTGAATTAATTTAATTAATTCATGATTATGATGTGCACCCTTTCAATCAAAGATTATGTCACATCCTCCTACATTTTCCACTTGCCTCTAATATTCTATTAATTAATCTAATCCAATATTTGCACAACCTTAACCAAGGTCATTAGCCAGATTTAGCACCACTTTTTAGCCAACCTTTGTATTTATCTTCTTTTGGCATTGACCCCCTTTCCCATGTGAATTTTTAATTCACATTTATTTATCCTAGATTCCCCTCTTTTATGTGTGAATTTTTAATTCACATTCTATCCTTCCAAGGCTTCTAGAACCTTGGACTTGTCACAATCTCCACATGTGACCAAGTCCCACCTTTTTGGAGCCCACCTTTTTATCTTTTAGACTTTCCTAGAATGTGTTTTTTAATTCACTTATTTCCCAACCACCTTTCCTTTTCCCATGTAGATTTTTGAGGAATTCCAAAATTCCTCAAATGTCCCTTTCACTCCCACTTGGGGACAAGGAATCCCTTTTTGTGGAAATCTTCTCACTCCCCAAGGTGCTTGGAAGGTACTTGTCCTTCCTCCACCTCATGTACTTTCTTGACACCTCACTTACACCTCATATCCTCTTGGCCACTTCACCTCCACATGTCAAGATGTGAGGGCTTGTGGGTTCTCAACCCACCATAGCCCTTCATCTTGGCCTTGTTGGATGCATCTCAACCGTTGAATTCTTTAGAGAATTCAAATTCTCCTATAAATACCGCCTCCTCAAGGGCATTTTCAACACTTTGTATTTTCATAACTACATGCTGCCAATTTGCATCCTTTGCCATCATTTTAGCCATCTCATTTAGTCATTTTGCACATCTAATCTTGCATTTAGTCACTCAAGCAATCATCTAAGGAGCACACAAATCATTCCAAGCAAGGGCCAATCAAGGAGACATCGACAGCAAGGAAGGTGAAATTGTTTCTATTTCGTTTATCCATTTCCTTCTTGTTTTATCACTCCTTTGACTAATCTTGAGGTGTCTTTGGTATTTTATCATTCGCAATTTTAAGTGGTTTTGCACATTTAGAGTAGGATAAATTCCAAGGTATACACCTGCAGATGGTAAAAAAATTCATGGTTAAGTGGAAGCCTCCCATCAACAACAAGATCCGAATATCCATGTATCTATCTCAATCGAGCCTCTAAACCCTTTAGAGTTGCCAATTTTTCCACTAACCTGTTATGCACAAAAGTCAAATTTTAGAGTTATGTCACCACTAAAAATAGAAGAAACAGAGCTTTGAAACCAAATCCACACACAACACAATGTGGTATTCATACAAAGCCATACAAACAAACTAAACTCAAGAATATTGGAATGGGAACAACTTTGAAATTATGATGCGAGCATGGATTAGGTATAAAGAATCATTTTCTGCCACCATGAGTGAAAAGTTAGCACTTTCTTTCATCTTTGCATATTGGTTTGATGCTTCAAGCGATGCATTCTTATATTGAAAAGTGCATTACCTTATTGAGCTTCTCTTTGTTTTAGAGAATAGTTTAATATTCTCTACTTAACAAGTCCAACCGCATTGTGATTGGAAGCTCATTTGGCCCTCCCCTTCCCCTCCCCCCTCCGCATCACTCTCAATTCCCATACCCAATCATATAACATTAATCATTCATTCATCCATTAATAACATATAACATTCATTCATTAACATGTAACATTCATTAATTAACATATTCACATTCATTCATTAACATATAATATTCATTATTTCAGTTTTTACATATTATCAAAAATATGGTTGTCATGATATGATTACAATCACTTTTTTTTTGTTTCTTTTTTAAAGCTAAAAAAATATGAAGTGGAGTATCGTTTTCTAAATCATCTATCCCTCCTTTAGTTGTTTTACACTTTGCTCGTGATCTTAATGTATGCCTAGTTGTCTGCTCATGATGTGGATGCCGCTGCAAGGGGGGGTCAGCTACAATAACAAAGAAATGTTAAACTAATATGTTTTATTATTATTGTTACAAGTATTTTATTAATTAAAAAACATTAGAGTGGTTCTCTTTACCTGATGGGTTCACATCATGTTCCTGAACTTTTGTTATAGACTCATGCTCAACATGTTGAACACCCTCTAAATCCTGATCTGCAGTTGAAACATGAAAGGTTACATTAATTAATACACCAATTGAAATTAAATATGTTTAAAAGAACATGAGGTGGCCCTCTTACCTAATGGGGCCACATCATGTTCCTGATCTTCTCTAGCCTGATCATGCTCAACACGTTGATCACCTCTACATGCTCTAAAGTTGAAACACGAAAGGTTACATTAATTAATACACAATTGCAATTAAATATGTTTAAAAGAACTTTAGAGTGGTCCTCTTTACTGATGGGGCCACATCATGTTCCTGATCTTCTCTAGCGATCATGCTCAACATGTTGATCATGCTCTACATGCTCTAAAGAACCAGAGATGCACACCATGACCTTCATCTGCGGTTGTGCTCCACCCTCACCAGGCTGCATTCCAATGCCATGTACTGTATTATCATTGCTTGAATGTTTAAAACAAATAGGCATGTAATTACTTTATGGTGGAAATTAATATTGAATAGATTGCACAAGTATTCAATTTTAAATAAACTTTATTGAGTTTATTTACCTGCATGTCGGATGCAGTGGAAGATTGTGTTTGACCAGTCAAGACTCTTAGGCGTTCATCCACGGCTCCATAGCCTTGCTGGAAGGAAATCTTCAGGTCCTCTTCCGTGGGAACTCTATTGAATTCAGAGCCCTACATTTTTGCATAACATCATGAATTTTTCTTCTATGGTGTGATAAAACCAAAATTGTTTTCAATTTATTATTTGGATACAATATTTCATTTATTGATACTTACAATTCATGTGGCTAATTTCATATAACCACCAAAGCCAAGTTTTTGCTTCCCATGTTTTTCTAGTCTTGCCTTTGTTGCCTTCGATGTGTCAGGCAGCCTATGAAAAGTTTGAAATATGTTAGATTATGTAAAAGAAAGAGTAATCAGTATATAATTATATTGTTGATAGTATCACATACCTTCCTTGGCCTGGTGCTGTCTTTCCTTTTTTCTTTTCAGCCTTCTCCTTTCCATTCGACACCAGGTCCTTCCACTCCCTCTCCGAAATCATGGGGGGATGCTCATACTTTTTGTTCTTCTCTAAATGTGACCTATATTGGTCTCTCACATACTTTAGATAGGTACCAACTTTCTTAAGGACCTTGGTTCGGTTGAATGTTTTATCACCGAAGAGCACAACTAAACGGTTAATGAGCTCATCTTTTAAATCTTGATTTTGGGCATTCCACCGTGTACGTATAGTGGGCTCGAAGAGATCCAATGTAATATCACTTAGATGTTTATAAAAAATATCATTTCCTGCAAAATGATCATGGGATCGATAGTCTAAAAAGAGTGATCAATAAGTAAATTTCAATTGGATTATATATAATAATAATTAAAACATTTTAAAGTACTTGGGACCTTCTCTATTTTTATGGGAACGAAATCCTCGGTCACCACAAATGTGATCAAAAATGTTCCCATACTAGTAGTACGGGAAGATCCAGGAAATGCTGCTAAAATATCACCAGTACTAGTGGCCTCTGCATCCCTAGGTACATGTCCTGACGCATGTTCTGGCATCTGTTCGTTGCCAGAGGGTGCACTAACGGATGCCTGCATGGTATGTGTTTCTAAAATTTCAGACGACAATATAGGCATGGATGATGGGGTCAGATGATGTGATGTATGCGCAGGAAGATCAAGATGGACACTTGTACCAACCCCTACTCCTCGGGCAGCACTTGCAGTACCTTGATCATGGCTAGGAGATTCATGAGGACGCAAAAAATCCTGTAAAAACAACACATATTTTAGTTGATGACATAAAAGAGTACAAAATATAAAACCATGAATGAACTTATGTTATAATTAAAGATCTCATGACAACTTACTTGCAAGTTTTGTGATCTCTTAGTCAATATTTTAACCCTCTCTCTTATCTTATTTGTTTGAGGCACTATGAATAACAACTTAAGGATTTCTTCATTGTATTTTTTTTGGGTATTTCTTATCATATCGAGAGGGTTTGTTGAATAAGCGATGTCATCATCACATAATATTGACTGCACCTCCCTATGGATGCTCTCGTCTATTGCTGGTGCCTTTCCCTGATCAGTCGACTGCAACAAGAATATTAAAAACATTATCGAAATTAACCCAATAAACTTATGAAAACAACATAATAATAAATTTTTTTTCTCATATCTAATTTATACAATTACATTGAGGTAAGCCTATCGGGTAGAAGCACTTGAAGATACATCGCGATCTATGCTCTGGGCCAAAGCCTTCTCCGTACGATCAATGTCCTGTTGTGACAAAAAATAAATATAAAAAAACATCACCGAAATGAAACCAATAGACTTACGAAAAAAAACATAACAATAACATGGTATATTGGATTCATTAATTGGAGGTTGGGTAAAATGGTACATAGTACATACCACCCCCATAGTAACTGTGTTTGTAACTAAGCAATTTAAATTGTAATCAATTAGCAACTCTTCCCATGCAATTATTGATTTTATCGCACATACGAATCCACAGTTTCCCTAGCGTGCCTCAAATATGCAATTGGGTTGCTTATTTGTTGACCCAGGTCGTGTACTATTTATAAACCCTGCAATATTCCCTGATGCTTTTGGCCTTCCGTCAATGTACATAGCCACTCCTTTATTTTGATCCTTATCTTTTAGATATATATAAATTGCTGACAGTGCATATCTATGCATACTTTGTGCATATCGAACTAGTTGCATCCAATGTTTGTAACTGTAATAGGGTCTGACATACTCCATCAATTCAGTAACTTTTTTGTAACAGACCTTTATGCCGTCCATGCAAAATAGGCCCAAACCATGTAATGACGATGGTGCTATGCGATATATCCTCTCGTTGACACAAAAATTAGTGTTTATTGGAGGAAGTTCCTTGGGTACCCATTGTTTCCATAGATGTTTGTACCTCAAGGGCACCTCGATGTAAGCCTATGCTCTCATCATCATAAGAACATGACCCCTTGACCAAGAAAAAATCCATGCATTTAAATTTTTTTTCTTCTAATATTTTGACCTCTGCTTGATCTCCCTCTTTAGACATACTTACGTAATGTCTGGCTTTCCTCTTCTCTTCCTGAATTTCCCTAGCTCAGGGAAGGCGGATATGAAAAATACCTATTTGGTGGTACTTTGTACTCATAGGGATGTTGGATGAAGTTCTTTCATGGTGATGTGATCCCTAAGGTGACATTATGATTAATCTATCATTTCATCGCTAGACTTTCATAGGTTATAAGGTAATCAAGTCTTGATAGATTGCAAGCTATTGTAACTACCGTCCAAATGTGTCCATCACAAATCAAATCTACTTAACATTTTAACTCCCAAACTTTGTAACAAGTGTTAAATGTGACTATGGTCCACCAGTTACACAACCAAGGCCTCAAATGTATTCTCTAATTGTAATCAAAGGACTTTTCTCTTCATTCAAGTAAATAAACTTGAAGGGAAACACCACCAAGTGGTTTATTGGACACCTACATGACTAAAAATAGCAGCAAATTTACATTTTAATTTCCATGGCAAATACAAGTGGTTAGCGAGGGAGGGAGTGTGTACTAGGCACAGTTCATCCTTAAATTTACACTTTGGCAATAAATTGTTTTTAAGTCATATTAAATCTTCCCATGTCTAATTGCTACGAGACTTTTGGTATGTTTTAAGGTAGGATGATTGATGAAAGAGCCCAAAGACTAGCCTTTCTCCATGGTATCCAGTACACATAGCAGCGGTCTTCTCTTATACGGTTGGACATGATTTAAAGAACTTAGCTAGGAATTATTCATTTAACCTAAGGTTTTCTCATAATGCCATCATTGGAAAAGTATGATCAAATTCTTCTATTATGAAGAATTGGTCTATGTGCCTCTAGCAATCACTATAAATGTTTGTAAGGATAAAATGACTAATTGCATCAGGTAGGAGAGAATCAACTTTGAGTTCTTCAAAGATTATATTCCTCTATTCATAATTTTTAAGGGTTGTGTGTGGAGGAGGTTATCACTACCAAGAAGGGAGGAGACCTTTCCTTGTGATGGAACTTCAATTTTTTTCTCTTTGTGTTCCATTTTATCTTTCCTTATGTCTCTGGTCATCTATGGTGTTTGGGAAAAGCCACAAGGTTGGGGTTTTACCTTTGTCTTCATGTAAAATCCTAGTGTTTATCTGCATGTAGGTGTTGGGATCTTTTGAAGTTACTTTTGGAATATCACAAGGCGATGCAATTTGCTGGTGACACATGTGCTTTCTATCCTGATGCATGTTTTCTCCTTCTTTTTCTATAAGAAGGATTTCAAGACCAGAAGTACGGGTTAGCAAGTTAGATATTTTTTACTTTCGAGTCTAGATGAAGTTCTTGAGCAAATTGTAAAAGTTTGATGGTTTTGGGGGAAAATGCAATTTGGTTTGAGTCATTCTGTAGTAGGTTTTGAATTCATGGGGATTTGATTTTTTATGATAGTACTGGCATTTGAATTGATATGATTAATTTGAACTCATGTCTCTCCATTGTACAAGCATATCTGAATTTTTAATAAAATGATCAAGGGTTGTTTTGTTCATCTCACTGTTGTTGTGTGTATGATTCTTGTTTTAGCTATAATTCAAGGAATTAATTAAAATGCTTGAATGGGATTGTAGGTGGATATGTTTTGTATAAGGATTTGATAAGTAGTATTGGGTTAGAATACATATTGATGAGATTGTAAAACAACATTATCAAGGATCTTATATGTTATGTGTTAAATCTGTCATAAACCCTTAGATGCTTATAAATTTGACTCCTCCAATGGATATATGAAACTAATCTAAGTTGTACTTATTCGTATGGTTTAGTATTTGTTTGCCTTTACCTAGAGCTTGCTACAAATTGCAAATCAATGACTATCTTATACTGTGAAATGTTGTTGTAGTTATCTCATGCTCCAAATAGTTGATATTATTGATAAACAACCAAA